>JAZDVW010002960.1:0-17500 GCA_037367395.1 Lithobates pipiens
ACTTCCTGGTTCACAGCGCTCAAACTTTCAATTATGACAATATATGGACAACAAGTGGGCAATTGTATGGGACAATAGGTGCAGGAGAGCACTGGATAGATAGATAGATAGATAGAGAGAGAGAGAGAGAGAGAGGGGAGAGAGAGAGGGGGGAGAGAGGGGGAGAGAGAGAGAGAGGGGGGGAGAGAGAGAGAGGGGGGAGAGGGAGAGAGAGGGGGAGAGGGAGAGGGAGAGAGAGGAGAAGAGGAGAGCACTGTGGAGGGAGAGGGAGGGTGAGAGAGAAGAAGATAAGAGCACTGTGGAGGAGATGGTGGCATATTTACAAAAGGAGCATGGATGGTATTATTGTGGGCAGTATGCAGGAGAGAGGAGTGTGGAGGGTGTGATAAAGGAGGATTGTGTAGAGGGTATAAGTTTACAGAATGTGCAAGAGAGACTAGGGACAGATAGCTCTAGGTAAGGATGTGGAGGGTGAATATATGATGGCAGACAGTGAGTGCAGGAGGTCTGGCGTGGGGCAGTACATAGAGAGGAGTGCAGGAGGGTCAGACATGGGGAAGTATGTAGGAGAGGAGTGCAGGGGGGGTAAGACATGGGGCAGTATGTAGGAGAGAAGTGCAGGGGGGTCAGTATATATGAGAGGAGTGCAGGGGGGGGGTCAGACATGGGGCAGTATGTAGGAGAGGAGTGCAAAGGGGGGGTCAGACATGGGGCAGTATGTAGGAATGGAGTGCAGGGGGGGTCAGACATGGGGCAGTATGTAGGAGAGGAGTGCAGGGGGGGGGGGGGGTCAGACATGGGGCAGTATGTAGGAGAGGAGTGCAGGGGGGGTAAGACATGGGGCAGTATGTAGGAGAGAAGTGCAGGGGGGTCAGTATATATGAGAGGAGTGCAGGGGGGGGGGGGGGTCAGACATGGGGCAGTATGTAGGAGAGGAGTGCAAAGGGGGGGTCAGACATGGGGCAGTATGTAGGAATGGAGTGCAGGGGGGGTCAGACATGGGGCAGTATGTAGGAGAGGAGTGCAGAGGGGGTCAGACATGGGGCAGTATGTAGGAGAGGAGAGCAGAGGGGGGGGGGTCAGACATGGGGCAGTATGTAGGAGAGGAGTGCAGGGGGTCAGACATGGGGCATTATGTAGGAGAGAAGTGCAGGGGGGGGTCAGTATATAGGAGGAGTGCAGGGGGGGGGGGGGGGTCAGACATGGGGCAGTATGTAGGAGAGGAGTGCAGCGGGGTCAGACATGTGGCAGTTCTTTTTCTCAGCACACTGTGGAAATGTGAAATGGGCGCATAGGGTTCATTTTGCCTTGTCCGTGAATTGGGAATACTACTTAAATAGCTGCCGAACTGAGTCCCCCCCCCCCCCCCCCCAATCTGGCATGAATATGCCCTCTCTATTTGTCCTTTTTATCTTTATAACCGAGAGTGAGAGATAATCTCAAACTTTGGGTTGTCACCAGAACAGGAATTGAGGAGAAATCTTCCAATGGGGACACTAGTTCTGGTGACAACCAGGCATTCCCACTCACTTCCTGTTGTGGCTATGGGACAGGAAGTATAGGAAAATCTCCCCAATCGGACAGAGAAGAAAAAAGTGACCCTGTCAAACACTTTCTTACAGTACAAAACTTTTTAAAGTTTTGCCTTTAGTTCTGCTTTAAGGCAGATATAATGAATGCAGCGCTGTATTCAGAAGATCTTATAAATGCAGTGCTTCCTTCATTCTTTATATCTGCCTTAAACCACTTCAGCTCTGGAAGATTTACCCCCTTCATGACCAGACCATTTTATGCGATTTGGCACGGCGTTACTTTAACTGACAATTGCAGACATAAGACGCTGTACCCAAATAAAATGGATATATTTTTTTCCCCCACAATTTTTTTTTCCAATACAACCAAAAAAAAAAAAAAAACTAAGAAAAAAAAAAAAAAAAAAGTGTGACAATTTAAATATTGTGGTTTATTTTTTTTTATTTTTTTTTCTGCTATAGAACACATCGAATAAAAAAAATCTTCATTAGGCCAATGTGCATTCTACTACATATTTTTGGTAAGTGTTTACTGATTGGTTTGAGCAAAAGTCATAGCATCTACAAAATAGGGGATAGATTTTGGGATTTTTTTTTACTATCAGCGACTTCTAGTGGGACTGCGATATTGTGGCGGACAAATCGGACACCTGACACTTTTTGGGGACCAGTGACACTAATACAGTGATTAGTGCTAAAAATATGCACTGTCACTGTACTCTGTGCCCCTGCTTAGCACAAGATCACTGCCTTCCCTCGTCACAGAACGGCGATCTGCCTGTACCTCCAACGATCGGCGGGTCCCAGCCGACATCGCATCCGGCAGACCCGGAGCTAGTGTCCCCATTGGAAGATTCTCCTCAATTCCTGTTCTGGTGACAACTCAAAGTGTGAGACTTTACTTTCACTTTGGATTATAGAAAATAGGAGAGGATGAATTTCCCTACCAGAGACACAAACAGCAATATAACCCGACACCGGTATAAACCATCAATATCCGAAGATAAAACAAGAGATGTTTTGGTTTTACTGTAAATTCAGCTGAATAGTAATTATAGTAAATGTAAACAGGAATACTGCAATGAATAATAATAATAATAATACAATGAATAATAATAATACTGCAATGAATAGGAATATAATGTGATAATAATAATAATACAATGAATATGAAGGATACTCGGAGTCGCGCCGTCACTTTGTATCGATTTCTCGCCGATATAAAATGTAACAATTCTCCCCGAACTGTCACTGAGTCCCGCCCCCCTGTGTGTCATCTCTGGGCGGAGTCTGTCCATAGAAGATGACAGGGGGCGGGGTTTGGTTAGTACGGGGCAGACGTTGGCGCACGCGCGGTAGATATACAAAAACGCGGGTAGAGCAGCGATGTGTGCGGGGAGAAGACGAGGATTTTTCGGTCCCCGAGCTCCGGGTAAGCACCGGCTTGTATCCACCACACCGACCCGTCTATATTCTGAGCTCATTTCACTCTCCCATCCCCCAGTGTACAGGTGTAGGGAGGGACTCTGTATGGTGGGATCCCAGACTGTACTGGTGGGGGGTAGAGGTATAGAGGTAGTGCACAGGAGAGGGGGGGGAAATAGAGGTAGTGCACAGGGGGGGGGGGGGGGGAATAGAGGTAGTGCACAGGGGGGGGGGGAATAGAGGTAGTGCACAGGGGGGGGGGGAAATAGAGGTAGTGCACAGGGGGGGGGGGGAAATAGAGGTAGTGCACAGGAGAGGGGGGGGAAATAGAGGTAGTGCACAGGAGAGGGGGGGGAAATAGAGGTAGTGCACAGGAGAGGGGGGGAAATAGAGGTAGTGCACAGGAGAGGGGGGGAAATAGAGGTAGTGCACAGGAGAGGGGGGGAAATAGAGGTAGTGCACAGGAGAGGGGGGGGAAATAGAGGTAGTGCACAGGAGAGGGGGGGGAAATAGAGGTAGTGCACAGGAGAGGGGGGGAAATAGAGGTAGTGCACAGGAGAGGGGGGGGAAATAGAGGTAGTGCACAGGAGAGGGGGGGGGAAATAGAGGTAGTGCACAGGAGAGGGGGGGGAAATAGAGGTAGTGCACAGGAGAGGGGGGGGAATAGAGGTAGTGCACAGGGGGGGGGAATAGAGGTAGTGCACAGGGGGGGGGGAATAGAGGTAGTGCACAGGGGGGGGGGAATAGAGGTAGTGCACAGGGGGGGGGGGAATAGAGGTAGTGCACAGGGGGGGGGGGAATAGAGGTAGTGCACAGGGGGGGGGGGAATAGAGGTAGTGCACAGGGGGGGGGGAATAGAGGTAGTGCACAGGGGGGGGGGGGAATAGAGGTAGTGCACAGGGGGGGGGGGAATAGAGGTAGTGCACGGGGGGGGGGGGGAATAGAGGTAGTGCACAGGGGGGGGGGGAATAGAGGTAGTGCACAGGGGGGGGGGAATAGAGGTAGTGCACGGGAGAGGGGGGGCGGGAATAGAGGTAGTGCACGGGAGAGGGGGCGGGAATAGAGGTAGTGCACGGGAGAGGGGGGGGCGGGAATAGAGGTAGTGCACGGGAGAGGGGGCGGGAATAGAGGTAGTGCACGGGAGAGGGGGGGCGGGAATAGAGGTAGTGCACGGGAGAGGGGGGGCGGGAATAGAGGTAGTGCACGGGAGAGGGGGGGGGATAGAGGTAGTGCACAGGAGAGGGGAGCGGGGGGATAGAGGTAGTGCACAGGAGAGGGGAGCGGGGGGATAGAGGTAGTGCACAGGAGAGGGGAGCGGGGGGATAGAGGTAGTGCACAGGGGAGGGGAGCGGGGGGATAGAGGTAGTGCACAGGGGAGGGGAGCGGGGGGATAGAGGTAGTGCACAGGGGAGGGGAGCGGGGGGATAGAGGTAGTGCACAGGGGAGGGGAGCGGGGGGATAGAGGTAGTGCACAGGGGGGGGATAGAGGTAGTGCACAGGGGGGGGGAATAGAGGTAGTGCACAGGGGGGGGGGATAGAGGTAGTGCACAGGGGGGGAATAGAGGTAGTGCACAGGGGGGGAATAGAGGTAGTGCACAGGGGGGGAATAGAGGTAGTGCACAGGGGGGGGGGATAGAGGTAGTGCACAGGGGGGGGGAATAGAGGTAGTGCACAGGGGGGGGGGGGGATAGAGGTAGTGCACAGGGGGGGGGAATAGAGGTAGTGCACAGGGGGGGGGGAATAGAGGTAGTGCACAGGGGGGGGGGATAGAGGTAGTGCACAGGGGGGGGGGATAGAGGTAGTGCACAGGGGGGGGGATAGAGGTAGTGCACAGGGGGGGGGGATAGAGGTAGTGCACAGGGGGGGGAGGGATAGAGGTAGTGCACAGGGGGGGGAGGGATAGAGGTAGTGCACAGGGGGGGGGGGATAGAGGTAGTGCACAGGGGGGGGGGAATAGAGGTAGTGCACAGGGGGGGGGGAATAGAGGTAGTGCACGGGGGGGGGGATAGAGGTAGTGCACGGGGGGGGGGGGATAGAGGTAGTGCACGGGGGGGGGGGATAGAGGTAGTGCACGGGGGGGGGGATAGAGGTAGTGCACGGGTGGGGGGATAGAGGTAGTGCACGGGGGGGGGGATAGAGGTAGTGCACAGGGGGGGGGGGGGATAGAGGTAGTGCACAGGGGGGGGGGATAGAGGTAGTGCACAGGGGGGGGGGATAGAGGTAGTGCACAGGAGAGGGGAGCGGGGGGATAGAGGTAGTGCACAGGAGAGGGGAGCGGGGGGATAGAGGTAGTGCACAGGAGAGGGGAGCGGGGGGATAGAGGTAGTGCACAGGGGAGGGGAGCGGGGGGATAGAGGTAGTGCACAGGGGAGGGGAGCGGGGGGATAGAGGTAGTGCACAGGGGAGGGGAGCGGGGGGATAGAGGTAGTGCACAGGGGAGGGGAGCGGGGGGATAGAGGTAGTGCACAGGGGAGGGGAGCGGGGGGATAGAGGTAGTGCACAGGGGGGGGATAGAGGTAGTGCACAGGGGGGGGGAATAGAGGTAGTGCACAGGGGGGGGGATAGAGGTAGTGCACAGGGGGGGAATAGAGGTAGTGCACAGGGGGGGGAATAGAGGTAGTGCACAGGGGGGGGGGATAGAGGTAGTGCACAGGGGGGGGGAATAGAGGTAGTGCACAGGGGGGGGGGGGGATAGAGGTAGTGCACAGGGGGGGGGAATAGAGGTAGTGCACAGGGGGGGGGGGATAGAGGTAGTGCACAGGGGGGGGGGATAGAGGTAGTGCACAGGGGGGGGGGATAGAGGTAGTGCACAGGGGGGGGGATAGAGGTAGTGCACAGGGGGGGGGGGATAGAGGTAGTGCACAGGGGGGGGGGATAGAGGTAGTGCACAGGGGGGGGAGGGATAGAGGTAGTGCACAGGGGGGGGGGGGATAGAGGTAGTGCACAGGGGGGGGGGAATAGAGGTAGTGCACAGGGGGGGGGGAATAGAGGTAGTGCACGGGGGGGGGGATAGAGGTAGTGCACGGGGGGGGGGATAGAGGTAGTGCACGGGGGGGGGGATAGAGGTAGTGCACGGGGGGGGGGATAGAGGTAGTGCACGGGGGGGGGGGGATAGAGGTAGTGCACGGGTGGGGGGATAGAGGTAGTGCACGGGGGGGGGGATAGAGGTAGTGCACGGGGGGGGGGGGGATAGAGGTAGTGCACGGGGGGGGGGGGGGATAGAGGTAGTGCACAGGGGGGGGGGGATAGAGGTAGTGCACAGGGGGGGGGGGATAGAGGTAGTGCACAGGGGGGGGGGATAGAGGTAGTGCACAGGGGGGGGGAATAGAGGTAGTGCACAGGGGGGGGGGAATAGAGGTAGTGCACAGGGGGGGGGAATAGAGGTAGTGCACAGGGGGGGGGGATAGAGGTAGTGCACCCTCTTTTCGCATCCTCTCTGCACTGCCTTTTTTTTTTCTTTTATGGATTTGAATATTGTCTCTTGGTATTCAGCAGCTTTCTATTAGGGGTCATTTTATTGCGCCGATTTGCTTTCCTTTTATTTATATTGTGTCAAACGGTGTCCCTCTTTTCGCTCCCTCTCTCTCTGTTTTCGCATGTATGTATGGTAATGTTTCCTCTCACAGGTCGGACTGTCATTAGTCCCTCCAGTAGATCCCATTCCAGCTCTCCCCGGTATTACCGCCCCCCATAGCTCAGCACTCACCTCCTAGAAGGGTGTGCAGGTATCTCATGGTGACGGCGGTAGGTTTGCTGTCTTCCTATGCCGGTGTGTTAAATGGTGACCAGCCTGTCCTCAGGTGGTGTAATAAAAGGTTGGACTGTTATCCTATTGGCTACTTGAAATCCCGCCTCGCCGAATTCACCAATGGAAAGTCGGCTTTTGTGTCATGTGTGACATGTTTCCTTTTTTTTTTTTGGCGGTTTCGTCTAAACTTCAGCCGTCTCAAACGCGCGATTCTGGCTGTGTGTGACACACGAGGGGCGGGGCCGCAGTGACGCGAAGTGTTGTGAGAAGCAGCCATTGGTGGTTGTTCAGTCGGTCATCACCCGGATAGGCTGAGCGCCCAGGTAATGTTGTGTTATGCTGAACTCACCTGGATCCTATAGTTCCCTCCCCCTTCTCAGGTGTCACCATGTGCTGCAGTGAATTAGGAATTCCGGCGGGGACACTTATCAGATGACAAGCAGAGGTGCTATTTAAAGGCATTAACCCTTTCACTGCCAGAGCCCATTTTAATTATATCTATAGGGATATCTATATATATATATATATCTCATAGGGATATCTGCAAAAAAAATAGGAGTAATGGATATTTTAAGGAGATCCAATCATCTGTCTTTTTTTTTTTTTTTTTTTCCCCTTTCAGCAGTAGTTTGAATCAGACATTTGTGCAAAGACTCCCCCCTTGTTGGACTTGTTGGAAACTTGTTTGAGTACAGCGCCGCACGACCGCGCAATTGTCAGTTAAAGCGACGCAGTGCCGAATCGCAAACAATGGCTTGGATATTAAGGGGGGCAAATCCTTCTGGGGCTGGGCAAGGCAAGTCCCTATCAGACCCTCGTGTCTCGTACAACTTGTGATGTGCGGTCCTCTGCAGACAATGCTTGTATGGGGAACGCGCTGGTGCCAAATTGGACAGGGTGAGGGTCATAGGTGTGTGCGGCCCAAAGCTCAAAACACAAGTGTGTGTGTGTGTATATGTATGTATATGTATATGTATGTGTATATATATATATATATATATATATATATATATATATATATATATATATATATATATATATATATATATATATATATATATATATATATATATATATATATACACAAAAGTATTGGGACACCTGCCTTTACACGCACATGAACTTTGATGGCATCCCAGTCTTGGGCCATAGGGTTCAATATTGGGTTGGAATGGTGGGTTTCCTCCTGGTGGGGGACTTTAAGTTAGAGTGGATAGCTAACGAAAAATGGGAGGGGGGGGGGATGTAAAAAAGTATAAATCCTATCATGGAAATTTTTTAAAATATACGGCACGTATAAAATGATAAATTATATACACTAAATGTCATTAGATAAATCATTTGGAAACTTGAGTGATGCACACTCAAAATCGTGGAGAATCTGTTGCGCTAAAACAAGCAGCAGTACCCAATGCGTTTCGAGATTAGCACAAAATGGTTTCTCTTCATCGGGGGTTATATGCGATTTATCACACAGTCGTACAAGCTGTGTATACTGTTTTATATATATCTATCTCTGCAAAAAAACTGCTACGGCTCTCGGCCCACATGAACCCCAACTCAGCACAGCGTGGACACCGGCGTGCTATCAGCTGACAGACGTCTGAATCGCATCTCATCGCACTCTTCTCCAGGTCATTTTTTCCTGGTTTCGGAAGCTCCCAGGTCCTTTTTTTTTTTTTTTTTTTTTTTTTTACCATCGGGGGCATATTGATACAAGGTTAGATTGCTGTCAGCTGTAGTGCACCTACACCTTCCGGTCCTACCCCCTCCACATAATTTTTTTTTCTTCCAATCAGTGGGGTTACGTGATGGAGGGTATCACTCGGGTGTTCCTTGTGAGGAAACATTCCAACCAGTGATTTCCTGCCATTGTATCTCGCTTTGTCCGCGCTGTGCTGAGTTGGGGTTCATGTGGGCCGAGAGCCGTAGCAGTTTTGCAGATCTGGATATATGACGGTATACACAGCTTGTACGACTTTGTGTGATAAATCACATATACCCCTGACAAAGAGCAATTAGTTTGTGCTAACCTCGAAACGCGTTGGATAATGCTGCTGCTTATTTTAGCTCAACAGATTCTCTGCAATATTTTTTTTTTTCACTGTACATTGTAGCTGTATTTGTGTATCACTCAAGCTTCCAGATTTACCTAATTACATTTGTGTATATAATGTATCATTTTGTATGTGCTGTATATTTTAAATTTCCATTAAAGGGTATATGTATATATATATGTGTGTGTGTGTGTGTGTGTGTGTGTGTGTGTATATATATATATAGTGTGTGTATATGTATATTGTAGACATGTCACTGGAGAAGTGATCGAGGGGGTGTACATCTCACCTAGGTTGCTACACAGTGTGAGATGGTAAATCCAGGATGGATCAGTTTCTCAGCAGCGATATGCTGCTGAGTTGTTATTTAATTTTGCCGGGCCTGGGTTTATATGGAATGGCAGGTAGGTTTGGTAGAGGGACCTGTCATTCCACATCCCCCGATCCAGTTCTGGGTTTGGGATCAGGTGAGCTTGGATCCTAATTAGCCTGGGAAGCTAAAGGCTCTGTAGGGTCTGCAGGTGATTGCTCTCAGCCAGGGAATGAACAATCTGTGTGTTGAAGGAAGCTGCAAGCACAGCCACTGCTGGAGCTAAAACTCACCCTGCGATATCCAGGCGAAAGACGCTGTGTTTGTAAGTGTCAGATAGGTGAGCAGAACCTGTTAGTAAGCGCCCAGCCGGGCTAGGACTTTTATTTTTGTTGTACTTAGAAAGCACGGTGTTGCTGTATATTTTGTTTGCTGGACTGTTTGTACCACGAATAAACGCCAAGATCTGCTTTATCAAATTCCAAGTCTGCTGTGAACTGTGTCCAAACACACCCTACCCCGGGAAGATCCCTTACAATTGGTGGAGGTAGCGGGCAACGCGGTTGCTAGGGGCAACGGTGTGGACAGACTTGGCTACAGCTGCTGATGTCCTGGGTGAAAGCTGCAACTACACTCCAAAAACAGTCCAGCAACATGGAGGAGATGCTGAAGCAGTTTATGCAAGTGAGTTTGCAACAACAGCAGGCTCAGACAGAGGCCAATAGACGACATGAACAGTCCATGGCTGAACAACAGCAGATGATCGCTGCACAACAGCAGGCTCAGATAGAGGCCAATAGACGACATGAACAGTCCATGGCTGCACAACAACAACTTATTGAGCACCTGATAGCAAATCGAGAGGCGCCTGTGGTGATGGGAGCCGCTCCAGAGATTTTTTCTGGGAGAAGGACTGTGCAGAAAGCACTGCAAAAGATGACTGCTGAGGACGATGTTGAGGCCTATCTAACAGTATTTGAGCGCGTGGCTGAGCGAGAGAAGTTACCAGCCGCTGAGTGGGCAGAGGTAATTGCGCCCTATTTAACAGGTGAACCTCAAAAGGCCTACTATGACCTCAGTGAGCAAGAGGTTAAGGACTATACTCGGCTAAAAGAGGAGATGCTTGCCCGACTAGGAGTTACTACTGCAGTCCGTGCCCGGAGGGTACGCAACTGGAGCTACAGTCTGGACAAATCAGCGAGGTCCCAGATGTATGACCTAATCCATTTGGCAAGAAAGTGGTTGGAGCCAGACACTTCTACTCCTGCACAAATCCTAGAGAAGGTCGTGATGGATCGCTACCTCCGAGCACTTCCTACTGACTTGCAACGCTGGGTGGGACAAGGTGATCCTAAGAATGCAAACGAACTTGTCAACCTTGTGGAGAGGTTCCAGGCGACTGAGGACTACCTCCGTGATGTTCCTGCAGCATCTTCACCTCCCCGGAGCGCCAGATCTGTGCCGTCAGCTGGTAAGAGACTTCCATCTATTGGGGGAGTGTGGAGGGGTGCTGATGGGGGGGAAAAGGGCTCAAGTGGTGTCTCAGGGACAAAAGACTGGTGATGGTCCCGGGTGGCTAAGGGGCTCTGAAAAGGACTCCTTGCCAAAGAGACCAGGCCCTATCCAGTGTTGGAGATGCCATGAGGCGGGACACGTGTCGGCCCATTGCCCTCTTACCTCTGAACCCATGGAATGTGACGCTAGCCGGCGTCAGTCGCTATTTGCGGAACCATCTTGTGCTGCAGTTCCTGGACTAGAGACTGAACCGCAAATCTGCGATATTACAATCAATGACTTTCCTGTTAAAGCGTTAATGGACTCAGGAAGCCTTGTAACCTTGGTGCATGCTAGCCTGGTGACTGGGGACTTAGAGTCTAAAAAGCATATGAGTGTTGTGTGCATACATGGTGATACAAAAATGTACCCTATAGTGCTGGCTAAAGTCGGGACTGAACAAGGCACCGTACAATATGAAGTGGGTGTGGTTAAAAACCTCATGCATAATGTAATATTGGGGCGCGATTTTCCATTATTCTGGGCTCTCTGGGAAAAAAGAAAAATCCCCAAAAGGAGTGAGGATACCTCTAAGGGGGTTGCCTTGTCCACTGTGAATGATAAAAGTATGCAGGATGAAAATGATTGTTTTCCTTTACAGGTCCTGGCTGGGGAGGAGGAGGCTCCTCCCACTGAGCAAAATATACTAGACTTAGATGTGTCTAGAGATAATTTTGGGGCTGCACAATTACAGGACCCCACTCACAAAAATGCGAGAGAGCAGGTTGCTGTAATGAATGGGGTACCTCAGGAACCAGATGCTGAAAAAAGATTTCCACATTTTTCGGTGACTAATGATCTTTTCTGTAGGGTTACTAAGGTTAAGGATGAGATTGTGGAACAGCTTCTGGTACCTAAGCCGTACCGGCGTCAGGTGCTTGACATGGCACATAACCATGTTCTTGGGGGACACTTGGGGACTGACAAAACGCGAGAGAGGGTTCTCCAGAGGTTTTTTTGGCCGGCCATATATGATGACATTAAAAAATACTGCGAGTCGTGCCCCACATGTCAGGTTAGTGCCCCAGTGTCACATTTTCGCAGTCCTTTGGTTTCGCTCCCTATTATAGAGGTGCCTTTTGAGCGTATTGCCATGGATTTAGTGGGTCCCATTGTAAAGTCAGCTAGAGGACACCAGTATATTTTGGTAGTCCTGGATTATGCGACCCGCTATCCTGAGGCTGTACCCTTAAGAAACACTGCATCTAAAACAATTGCACGTGAGTTGTTTTATATGTTCACTAGGACTGGGATCCCCAAAGAAATCCTAACTGACCAAGGTACGCCATTTATGTCGAAAGTAATGAAGGAATTATGCAGACTATTTAAAATCTCACACATCCGTACCTCTGTGTACCACCCCCAGACGGACGGATTGGTGGAGAGATTTAATAAAACTTTGAAACATATGTTGAAGAAAGTGGTGGCAAAAGATGGTCGTGACTGGGATCATTTATTACCCTACCTCATGTTTGCTATTAGGGAGGTGCCCCAAGCGTCCACAGGGTTCTCACCATTCGAGTTGGTCTATGGTCATCACCCTAGGGGTCTACTAGACATTGCAAAAGAGACATGGGAGAATGAGTCCACCCCATACAAGAGTGTTATTGAGCATGTAGCACAAATGCAGGACCGTATAGCCACTGTAATGCCCCTGGTAAGGGAACACCTCCAGAGAGCTCAAGAGGCCCAAAGTAGAATTTACAACCGGTCCGCAAGAATCAGGACATTCAACCCAGGCGATAGGGTCCTTATACTAGTCCCCACTGTTGAGAGTAAATTCTTGGCGAAGTGGCAAGGTCCTTATGAAATTGTTGAAAAGATCAGTGAGGTGAACTACAAGGTGCACCAACCAGGTAGAAGGAAGCCTTTCCAAGTTTATCACATAAACTTGATCAAGCCCTGGAAAGACAGGGAATCCTTGGGGGCGACAAATACTGTTAATAATTTGTCACAACCAATCCCTCCAGTCAAGGTAGGTGATACTCTATCAGTGTCACAGAAACAGGAGGCTCAGGAATTTTTACAGAAAAACAAAAACAAGTTCTCTGACCTCCCAGGGCGTACACACCTCATCCATCATCACATTGAAACTGAGCCTAGAAGCAGAGTAAACCTTAAGCCCTATAGGATACCCGAGGCACGTAGGGAAGCCGTATCTGCCGAGGTAAAACGTATGCTTGCTCTGGGGGTAATTGAGGTGTCACAGAGTGAATGGTCCAGCCCAATTGTGCTAATCCCAAAGCCCAATGGAACTTGGAGGTTCTGTAACGATTTCAGAAAGTTGAATGAGATCTCCAAGTTCGATGCGTATCCTATGCCCAGGGTAGATGAGTTGATTGAGAAGTTGGGTAACGCCAGGTACATAACCACCCTCGATCTCACAAAGGGCTATTGGCAGATTCCACTTTCTGACGAGGCTAAAGAGAAAACTGCTTTCTCCACCCCTGATGGGCTATTCCAGTATGTAGTGATGCCGTTCGGGTTACATGGAGCGCCTGCAACTTTCCAGAGGTTGATGGACTTGATTCTGCGACCACATCGTGATTACTCAGCCGCCTACCTCGATGATGTGGTCATTTTTAGCCCTGATTGGGAAAGTCACCTCTGTAAGGTACAGGCCGTGTTGGATGCCATAAGTGATGCAGGGTTGACCATAAATGCCGAGAAGTGTGCTCTAGCCCTAGAAGAGGCCAAATATCTGGGCTACATTGTTGGAAGAGGATTGGTTAGGCCACAGCTAAATAAAATTGAGGCAATACAGAATTGGCCTAGACCCCTGACAAGGAAACAGGTTAGAGCTTTCCTGGGTATTACGGGTTATTACCGTAGATTTGTGCCGAACTTTGCCTCAGTTGCTGCTCCGTTAACTGACTTGACAAAGGGCGGAAAGACAGCAATGGTCACGTGGACCCCAGAGGCAGAGGAGGCTTTCCAAAGCCTTAAGTCTGCCTTGTGCCAACCACCTGTCTTAGTTACCCCCGATTTCAGGCGAGAATTTCTGGTCCAGACAGATGCCTCTAACACAGGCTTAGGTGCAGTACTCTCACAAGTAGTGAATGGTGAGGAGCATCCAGTGACGTACTTGAGTAGAAAACTAACCCCGGCCGAGAAAAATTATGCCATTGTGGAGCGAGAATGTTTGGCAGTAAAGTGGGCCCTAGAATCTTTAAAGTATTACTTGCTAGGCAGGAAATTCAAGTTGGTGACAGACCATGCCCCCCTAACATGGATGAAGTTAAACAAGGAGAGAAATGCAAGAGTGACTAGATGGTTTCTCTCCCTACAAAACTTTAATTTCACTGTGGAACACAGGCCAGGGAAATTACAGGCAAATGCTGACGCATTGTCAAGGGTAAGTTGTCTGTGGGGACAAAAGGCTCAGCCCTCCGGTCTGAAAAAGAGGGGGGGATATGTAGACATGTCACTGGAGAAGTGATCGAGGGGGTGTACATCTCACTTAGGTTGCTACACAGTGTGAGATGGTAAATCCAGGATGGATCAGTTTCTCAGCAGCAATATGCTGCTGAGTTGTTATTTAATTTTGCCGGGCCTGGGTTTATATGGAATGGCAGGTAGGTTTGGTAGAGGGACCTGTCATTCCACATCCCCCGATCCAGTTCTGGGTTTGGGATCAGGTGAGCTTGGATCCTAATTAGCCTGGGAAGCTAAAGGCTCTGCAGGGCCTGCAGGTGATTGCTCCCAGCCAGGGAATGAACAATCTGTGTGTTGAAGGAAGCTGCAAGCACAGCCACTGCTGGAGCTAAAACTCACCCTGCGATATCCAGGCGAAAGACGCTGTGTTTGTAAGTGTCAGATAGGTGAGCAGAACCTGTTAGTAAGCGCCCAGCCGGGCTAGGACTTTTATTTTTGTTGTACTTAGAAAGCACGGTGTTGCTGTATATTTTGTTTGCTGGACTGTTTGTACCACGAATAAACGCCAAGATCTGCTTTATAAATTCCAAGTCTGCTGTGAACTGTGTCCAAACACACCCTACCCCGGGAAGATCCCTTACTATATATATATATATATATATATATATATATATATATATATATATATATATATATATATATATATATATATATATATATATATATATATATATATAGTGTGTGTGTGTGTATATGTATATGCCTGCCGCTATAACAGCTTCAACTCTTCTGGGAAGGTCGTCCACAAGGTTTAGGAGGGTGTCTATGGGAATATTTGACCATTCTTCCAGAAGAGCATTTGTGAGGTACTGATGTTGGTTTAGAAGGCCTGGCTCCAATTTATCCCAAAGGTGTTTTTATTGGGGTGAGGTCAGGACTCTCTGCAGGCCAGTCAGGTTCCTCCACCTCCAAACTCGCTCATCAATGTTGTGTTTTTTTTTTTTGTTTTGTTTTTTATGGACCTTGCTTTGTGTACTGGTCCAAATCATTTGGTGGAGGGGGGGTTATGCTGTGGGGTTTTTCAGAGGTTGGGTGGGCCCCTTAGTTCCAGTGAAGAGAATTCTTAAGGCGTCAGCATACCAAGACATTTTGGACAATTTCATTCTCCCAACTTTATGGGGAGAGTTTGGAGACGGTCCCTTACTGGTCTAACATGACTGCGCACAAAGGTCCATGAAGACATGGACTTGGTAGGGTGGTGGGAAATTACCTTCAACTGCAAAAATTCACATTATAATAGTAACTAAAACATATAAAACTAAGGGTAACAATCTAAAAAAAAAAATATTGTTGATCCCCTTTTTAATGCCAATATTCTGTTTGCTTTGTTAGCAGCAGCTTGGCATTGCGAGCCCATCATCTACTAGGACTCCCAGATCCTTCTCCATCCTACATTCCCCCAGAGGTTCTCCCCCCAGTCTATCGATTGGGTAGCAAAAATATGAATGCAAATGCATTATTTTACATTTTTTCCACATTGAACCTGATTTGCCATGTAGTTGCCCATTCCGTTAATTTGTTCAGATCTTCTTGCAAGGTTTCCATATCCTGCGGAGAAGTTATTCGCAAATACAGAGATTGTACTGTGTACCCCATCCTCCAGGTCGTTTATGAACAACATAAATAGGATTTATCCCAGCACAGAACCCCGGGGGCCCCCACTACCCACCCCTGACCATTCCGAGTACTCCCCATTTATCAACACCCTCTGAACTCGCCCTTGTAGTCAGTTTTCAATCCAGTACTCACCCTATGGTCCATGCCAACGCACCTTATTTTGTACAGTAAACGTTTATGGGGAACTGTCAAATGCTTTTGCAAAATCCACATACACCGCATCTACGGGCCTCCCCTTTTTATCCGGATACGCCGCGTCTACGGGCCTTCCTTTTATCCGGATACGCCGCGTCTACGGGCCTTCCTTTTATCCGGATATGCCGCGTCTACGGGCCTTCCTTTTATCCGGATACGCCGCGTCTACGGGCCTTCCTTTTATCCGGATACGCCGCGTCTACGGGCCTTCCTTTTATCCGGATACGCCGCGTCTACGGGCCTTCCTTTTATCCGGATACGCCGCGTCTACGGGCCTTCCTTTTATCCGGATACGCCGCGTCTACGGGCCTTCCTTTTATCCGGATACGCCGCTTCTACGGGCCTTCCTTTTATCCGGATACGCCGCGTCTACGGGCCTTCCTTTTATCCGGATACGCCGCGTCTACGGGCCTTCCTTTTATCCGGATACGCCGCGTCTACGGGCCTTCCTTTTATCCGGATACGCCGCGTCTACGGGCCTTCCTTTTATCCGGATACGCCGCGTCTACGGGCCTTCCTTTTATCCGGATACGCCGCGTCTACGGGCCTTCCTTTTATCCGGATACGCCGCGTCTACGGGCCTCCCCTTTTAATCCGGATACGCCGCGTCTACGGGCCTCCCCTTTTAATCCGGATACGCCGCGTCTACGGGCCTCCCCTTTTAATCCGGATACGCCGCGTCTACGGGCCTCCCCTTTTAATCCGGATACGCCGCGTCTACGGGCCTCCCCTTTTAATCTGGATACGCCGCGTCTACGGGCCTCCCCTTTTAATCTGGATACGCCGCGTCTACGGGCCTTCCTTTTATCCGGATACGCCGCGTCTACGGGCCTTCCTTTTATCCGGATACGCCGCGTCTATGGGCCTCCCCTTTTAATCCGGATACGCCGCGTCTACGGGCCTCCCCTTTTAATCCGGATACGCCGCGTCTACGGGCCTCCCCTTTTAATCCGGATACGCCGCGTCTACGGGCCTTCCTTTTATCCGGATACGCCGCGTCTACGGGCCTTCCTTTTATCCGGATACGCCGCGTCTACGGGCCTTCCTTTTATCCGGATACGCCGCGTCTACGGGCCTTCCTTTTATCCGGATACGCCGCGTCTACGGGCCTTCCTTTTATCCGGATACGCCGCGTCTACGGGCCTCCCCTTTTAATCCGGATACGCCGCGTCTACGGGCCTCCCCTTTTAATCCGGATACGCCGCGTCTACGGGCCTCCCCTTTTAATCGGGATACGCCGCGTCTACGGGCCTCCCTCTTATCTAGCTGGCAACTCGCCTCCTCATAGAAGGTTAGTAGATTGGTTTGGCAAGAACGATTCTTCATGAATCCATGCTGATAACTGCTAATTAAGGATGAGCTCAGGCGTGTTCACATGGTCCACGTGCAGAGCCCGCCAGGATGTGGGTGCAACGCTGCACTAATCACAGGCAGTGAGACGTTGCACGGCTGCAGAAATTGGACAATGTCTCTCTGCCTGTGATTAGTGCAGCGCTGCACCGACTTCCTGGCGGGCTCTTCACGCGGAGCATGCGAACACTCCTGAGCTCATCCTTACTGCTAATGATGCCGTTTTCATTACTAAAGTCTTATATCACAGACCTCATGAAAAGGAAGTCAACAACCT
>JAZDVW010002960.1:20000-50000 GCA_037367395.1 Lithobates pipiens
CCCCTACACTGCCACCCACTGGTTAACCCCTTCACTGCCAGCGTCATTTACACAGGAATCGCTGCATTTGTATAGCACTGATTGTTGTATAAATGACAATGGTCCCAAAAATGTCCGTGTCTGCCATAATGTCTTAGTCGCAATAAAAATTGCTCCTCGCGCCATTACTAGTTAAAAAAATAAATAAATAATTAATCAAAATGGCATAAAACTATCCCCTATTTTGTAAACGCTATAACTTTTGCGCAAACCACTCAATCGCTTATTGCGATGATATTATTTATTTTTTTCTTTACCAAAAATATGTAGAAGAATACGTATCTGCCTAAACTGAGGGAAAAAATAGGTTGTTTTATATATTTTAGGGGGTTTTTATTGTAATAAAAAATAATGCGTTTTTTTTTTTTCAAAATTGTCGCTCTATTTTTGTTTTTATAGCGCAAAAAATAAAAACCGCAGGGGTGATCAAATACCACCAAAAGAAAGCTCTATTTGTGGGTGGAACAAAAGATGTAAATTTTTGTTTGGGAGCCACGACGCACGACCGCGCAATTGTCAGTTAAAGCGACGCAGTGCCAAATCGCAAAAAGTGGTCTGGTCTTAAGCCAGCAAAATGGTCCGGGGCTGAAGTGGTTAAGCGGCTTTACGAGTATTTTTCGGGTGCTGGCAGTGTGAAAGGGCTCTTTAAGCACTTGGGCTTTCACATTAGGATTGCAGATGATGCTTCTTTCAAGCGCTTTACAAGCTTTTTTTTTTTTTTTTTTTTTTTTTTTTACCCCTAAAGTGCCTGAAAAACGCCCCAGTGTAAAGGGGTCTAATTGTAGTATTTTGCTGTTTTTCATATTTTACTTTTATGTTTGTAGTGTGGAGCTCTTCACTTTTGTCCGATGGTATAAAACAACTAACAAGTTAGTGTTGTCGCTACCAAAAAATTTTTTATTTAAAATTCTTAAAAAATAAATAAATAAATAAATAAAAAAAATTCCGATTATTTTTTATTTATTTTTTTAATAATAAAAAAAAAATAATCGGAATTTTTTTTTTTTTTTTTTTTTACTCGCCTCTAAATGCCTGTTGCTAGGGGGTCCCTCGTAGTCTGCCTTCTTCATTGCCCGGGCACTGACATCACTTCCCCTCGCGCGTGCACAGTCATCTGGGACCTGTCACGTGTCCCAGATAACTGCGTGGCGTATCACGGCGCCCTGCGCCGCTCGCGCATGCGCAGTGGGTGCCCACAGTAAGAATGACGGTGCCGCGAGCGGAGCGGGGAATGAGGAGGGAGGGGGGCCTTCGTTCCCCCGCATCCCTGGACCCTGGGACATGGAAGTGTCCGATTTATTAAACTCCATTTTAATTGCAGCTTCATTTTAACAGAATTCACTGCAAGTCTCAATAAAAGGCAATAAATAAAATAAAGTAGGGCAGGAACCTTTTTTTTCAAAGCTGCTGCAACTTTATTCACATTGATTTGAACAGTTCCTGTGCTGGCAATGGGGTGCAACTTGGCATGCAATTTTTGAACTCTCAAATTGCATGACAAATCTCATTGGTGTGAACCAGGGCTTAAAGTATAAGTAAAGGCAAAACTTTTATTTTCATTTTGGATAGGATTAGAATAGCTGTCTGTGTTTAAAATAGGAAAACTTGTATAGCTGTGGGTGTAATTGCGGCCTTTTTTTTTTTTTTCCACTTGAGTGACAAAGATAACACTGCACTGATCACACTTTAACCACAGTTCCTTATGACTATCCACACCTCATTTGCAACGAACAAGTTCTTTACTTATGATGACTAATTACACCTTACTTTAGAGTAACCACAGTATACTCTGGCAAAAGGTTGTTGACTTCCCTTTCATGAGGTCTGTGGTATAAGACTTTAGTAATGAGAACGGTATCATTAGCAGTAAGGATGAGCTCAGGTGTGTTCGCATGCTCCACGTGCTGAGCACGCCAGGAAGTCGGGGCTGCGCTGCTGCTGCCTTTAAAATACCCATAAAATGAAGATGCCTACTGTGACCTGTCGGTGTTTACAGCTGTCTGGGCCCCTCATTCAGGGGTATCGCCCTCTTTGTCCCGTTTAAAGTCATCATTGCAAGTAAGAGAATCCCAAATTTTGGGTTGTCCCCAGAAAAGTAATAGAGGGGGAAATCTTCCAAATGGGGATACAAGTTCTGGTGGTCCCGAAGGAATTGCCTTTTAATTTGCAGGGATTTCCTCTCACTTCCTGTTTTGGCTATGAGACAGGAAGTGATTGGAAATCTCTTAAATGGGACGCAGATGGAGAAAACAAATCTGACAGGTTATAACCCTCCCTTGCCAAACTCAAAGTAGCTGTGATTATAGTTCTACTTCAGATAATTGTAACCCAGTAGATACAAATGTAGTAATGTTACTTTGTATCTCCCTTCATTTTGCATCTGGACAATGTTGATCAAAACAGTCACAGGGTGTGTTTTTTGTTTTTTTAAATGGATGGCCTCAGGGCTAGAACTGTTGTATGCACACGGCTTCCTTTTTGGATTTGATTTATCAGAACTGAATGTTGCTGGGGGGGAAGAGAGCAGAGTGGCGGAAGGACCAGTTATACTAAACATGCTGTGTGTACTTGTGAATGTTTTTGAAAAGTACAACTAAACCAACGCTCTGTCAGGTGCCCCGTGCTGCTGTTTAAAGGGTAACTCCACTTTAAACATGGCAAATAAAGAACAAAAAAAAACAAAAAAACAATATAGCGCATACAATTGCAGCACAAATTGTATTCTAATTGAATGTTATCAAAAATGACCTTTCCTTTCCAAACTGCAGCTGCTGTATTTCTGACAATGCAATATGACTACATGGAGTTGTTCTATACACAGAACATGTACTGGACACACCATAATTTCCTGCTTGTGTGATTGGCTCACCAATTTTCCCAGAAGTCTGTACTAAGATACAAGTCAATTTCTGGCATCCCCTGCAACAAAAATGTCAGTTCCAATAGGAACACGTCTAAAGGGATGCAGGCACTGCAGCTTTTCTCATTAGTGCTCTGCAGTTGCCATTAGGGCTGGGGAAAAAAAAATGATTTAAATCTTGAATCGAGTTGAGGTCAAATCGATTTTTTTTTTTTTTTTTATTTTTTTATTACCCCTCACTAGGACCGACGCTGACATCGCAACGGTCCTGAGGTGCTGCGGGCAGGAGTTTTTAGGCGAGGGAGCAGATTTGGCCTAGTCCTAAAAACTCCTATCCGCAGCTCCTCAGGACCGGCGCTGTGTCCATCAAAAAAAACTCTCTTCGAATCATAAATCGAGGTGTGCGGGTCTTATTTATTTAAATCGCCCAGCTCTAGTTGCCACAGCTAAATAATTATGAAAGCACTCCCATTAGACCCATTTTACACAGAGGAACAAATAGAGATTTCTTCAGAATAACAAAAAGGTAAGATTCTGCAACAAAGTGTGGATAAATCCTTAAAAATGTACATAGATCACCCAGAGGGGAGTGTGTGTGTGTGTGTGTGTGTGTGTGTGTGTGTGTGTTGTGAAAAAAAAAAAAAAAGTGGAATTGCGCCTTAAGGCCCCTTTCACACTACTGTTCCGTTCAGGCCCGGACACTGCGACGGACACTGTGGTCCGTCGTCACCCGATCTCCCATAGGGGAGAGCGGTGCTGTGACAGGTCCGTCCCTGTGCAGTGTGCAGAGACGGGCCTGTCATCTCCCTGCTCAGCGTGTAGTTGCTGACTTTTAATAAAGACGCTTACCTGTTCCGCGGTCCAGCGAGGTCTGGACGGGGTGTCGCTCCTATCCGCCGGCGCCTTCATTGCCACTCTGGGCACCCTGGCCATGACGGCTTTCGGCTTCACGGCCGGGCATGCACGGCACCTGTCGCGTGTCCCTAGGAGATCGCCTAGAGGGAGGGGCCGCCTAAGGCGAAAGGAGGAGTCGCCTGGGCGGAAGGACGAAGTGGAACAGGAAGCCGCCCCCCCCCCCTCCCCAAAAAAGCATTACATCAAATGTGGCACGTAAGGGGGCGAGGAGTGCTTAAAGTGGAAGTTCCATTTTTGGGTGGAACTCCGCTTTAAGAGCAATACCGACAACAACGTCTCCAGCAGTTTATATCGGTTCTGCACATCGGCTGGAAGAATTTTTGCCCATTCCCCTTTTTTTTTTCCTTTCTCTTTTATTTTTATTTTTTTTTTTCTTCAGTACAGTTTTTCAGCCAGGATGTTTCCTCACATGATCTGAACACTTCAGGGCCTTCAACAACATTGGAATACAAACCCCCAAAAAACATTACTATGGAATTTAGGGCAGGACTGATATGTGATCATTGCCAAACATTTTTTTTTTTTTTACTTTTCTTTTTTTTTTTTTAATTGGTCATGCTTGGGTAGGGTAACATGTGGTGTTTGAAACATTGTCTTGCTGCATGACACACCTCATCTAGAAATCCAGCTTATAAACCAGTGATGGAGAACCTCGACACCCCCAGATGTTTTGGAACTACATTTCCCATGATGCTCCACTACACTGCAGAGTGCATGAGCATCATGGGAAATGTAGTTCCAAAACATCCGGGGTGCCAAGGTTCACCATCGCAGTTGTAGACAGACGCTGTGACAGAACCCACTGTCACTGTGTTTTGGAAGGGGCTGGACTCCTAGCCAAAGACTATGGACCAGCAGAGAACGAGAGACTTGGGACAAAATGGCATTGGGATAATCTAATTATATCTCCATTTATGTTGCATTCCTTTTCATCCCCTCCCCCCCCCTTGTTGTGTTACTTCAATACCGGGCCTATTCTGGCACTTCTCTCCTACATGTAAAAAAAAAAAAAAATTTTTGCTGGAAAATTACTCAGAACCCCCAAACATGTTCTTTAAATTATTATTATTATTTTTTTTTTTTTTAAGACATTCTAAGGAATAAAATGACGGTCATTGCAATTTATTATCTAGCACAGTATTTGGGCAATCATTTTTCAAACGTTTTTTTATTTTTTGGGGGAAAAAAACGGTTTTATGACTTAAAATAACAAAACAGTAAAGTTAGGCCATTTTTTTTTTTTTGTATAATGTGAAAGATGTTACGCCGAGTAAATGCCTAACATGTCACACTTTTAAAATTGCGCACACTCATGGAATGGCACCAAACTTCAGTACTTAAAAATCTCCATAGGTGACCCTTTGAAAATTTTTACAGGTTACCAGTTCAGAGTTAGAGGAGGTCTAGTGCGAGAATTGTTGCTCACGCTCTAACGCACGTGCCAATACCTCACATGTGTGGTATGAACGGCGTTTACATATGTGGGTGGGACTTGCGTGTGTGTTTGCTTCTGAGTGCAAGCTACCAGGGACAGGGGCATTTATTCCTATTACAAGGAATGTAAACATCTCTTGTACTAGGAATCTATGTGACAGGTCCTCTTTATGGAGAGATGTGGGGTCAATAAGACCCCACTTCTCTCCTTCAGGCTGCAAAGCATGAGATCATGAAAAAAAATTCACTGATCTTATGCTGACAGCGAGCACGGCTTTGACATCCGGTATCCCGGACGTGACATGGTCATAGAGATGACCGGAAATCTCTATCGTCGCCATCCAGCGCTGGCAGATTCTTTCTCCGGGCCCCCGATGGCACGGGAGAGCCCACAGAAGCACCGGATGGTGATGGGGGGGGGGGGGGGACGCCGACGTCCCCTCCCATCCCATCGCCTATAAGAACTATCAAGCCGCGGAACTGCCACTATGAACATTCTTATCGTGCGCAGAATTGCCAGCTGGAAAGAATATCTGAATGATGCCAGTAGCTGCAGGCATCATTCAGATATCCACACTCAAAGTCAGGGATGGGTGTTTTATTTATTTATATATATATATATATATATATATATATATATATATAATTTTTTTTTTTTTTTACTATGGCCCGATTTTGAAGTGGTTACTTATGTCATGGCACATAGACAAAAGGTGTGGAGATGCATCCCAGCAGAAGGAGGGGCTGCCTGCTTATAATCCCTTGGTGTGTTTCAACTGTAATTTGAATAAACACAAATGCTGAGTTTCCATTGGTTCTTCCTTGTCCCCCCTAACCCCTCTATGTCCCTAACTGTGTTTTAGGCTGTGTTCACACGGCTGCGGTGATGAGAATTGGATGTGATTCGCACCGCAGTGCAAATCACATCCGATCTCTGTGCGATGCGAGTTCAGCCATACAGATAGTATGGCTGAATTCACATCGCATCCGGCCCAGACTTGCACGGGACCCTTTTTTTTTGGTCCGCAGCAGAATCGGATCGCATGGGTGTTCACACCATGCGATCTGATTCCTGTCCGAGTTTGCAGATCGCACTGCGATATGCGAACTGATCTGGGGGTGTCATTAACATTTCACTGACACTCCCAGGAGTTCGCATAGGGCAGTGTGAACTGCCGCCGGGAGGCATTCGATGCGGGAACCCACAGCGGAATCGCAGCGTTCCCGCATCGCTGAAGTGTGAACCCAGCCTAAGGTGTATGTTTTGTACTTGATAAAGAGTTTTATGCTCTGCATGTTTAAGCCTCAACACCTGTGTGGTTTGCCTCGTGATTGGGGGGGGGGGGTGTTAAGGGCTGGTTATGGTGAGGCTGCGGTGCTTTGGAGGACAGGAGACACAAGTTTGGCGGAGGTGCCCAGCCGGGGTATCCCAGATCCGTCATAGACCATTTCCTGCAAACATGATACCAGACTGGTCATAGGGCACACCGGGCTCGGTCCGGGCAATGCGACAGGCTGCGGTCACCACACTCCTCCCACTGTGTGGCCAAGACTGTGTCTCCTCCCACCCCATCGGTGGTGTTGTCCTGTTGGGGGAGGGCGGGAGTCTTTTTTTTTTTTTTTTTTATATTGACAAGCAGGAGGTCACCCACTTGTTTATGTGAACCGGGTCTGCTGGGGGAGATCTAGGGACTTTCCTCTGCCCTGCTGGAGGTGGGACTTTGTGGGGGGAGGGGGTCACTGTGGTGGGGGTGCAATGTAACCATTGCTGTGCCCCTTTGTAGTGCAGCCCCCTCTGTGACAGTACCTCTTGCGTTGCAGTGCAGGGGATCGGATCCATGGGTGTGACCCTCCCCCCCCCGAGGAATTTGCTGCTCAGTCTGGAATACGCAGGCCTGTTCGTCCCAGTCTGGACTGCATGAGAGAGTCACCACTATGTTTAATTTAGCCTTCTGACTCCATGTGGTCTTTAGCAAACAGGTGGACAGAAACTTGTGGCTTTGACAATGACAGGTCTACCATACCGCCTTTGTGGTTCATGAACCCTGACACTCGCCAATGCAAGAGAGGTTCTTCATTCCTTAGATGTTAGCTTGGTGTTCTTTGTAATCTCCTGGAGTATCAGACCTTGCTCTTGGTATGACCTTTGCTGGTAACTGTGGTGTTTGAATTGCCTTTATTTGTACAGTCTGCCCAACGATGCACTGGTAAAGGCCAAACTCATATTATTATTTTTTTTACCTTGCCTATTCTGGTGAGCACCCATAACTAGATCAATTTTGTATATTGACTGTTTTTTGGAGGTCTTTGGAATCTTTCTTCAGGCCTTGATACACTTTCACAAACTTTTTAAGATTGGATTTGGATAGTGAAGACCCAGATTTTGGTTCTTTAACCACTTCCTGCCCAAGGGCATCATATGAGGTCCTGGATTTTCAGAGGGAAGATCTGAATGATGGTTGCAGCTGCAGGCATCATTCAGATATCCTTGTTTTCAGCCGGTGATTCTATGCAACATAAGAATGATCATAATGGCAGTTCCACTGCGTGATCGTTCCGCCGCCATCCGATGCTTCTCCGGGCTCTCCCGTGCCATCTGGTACCCAGAAAAAGAATCGGCCTCCGCCAGATGACGAGCGTAGAGATTTCCGGTGACCATCGGAGGCCCAGGCGCCACGTTATGATGTTGTGTCCGGGCCGTGGATGTAAACAAAGCCGTGATTCACGAGAGCTTTTATTTTATTCAATCTCATGCTTTCCAGCCTGGAGGAGAGATGTCTTATTGACTCTGCATCTCTCCATAAAGAGGACCTTTCACGAATGGTTCCTATTACAAGGGATGTTTACATCCCTTGTAATAGGAATAAAAGTGATTAAAAAAAAAAAAAAAAAATCTTGTAAAATTAAAATAACTTAAAACGCCCCTGTCCACAGTAGCTCGCGCTCAGAAGCGAACGCACACGTTGGTCCTGCCCACATATTTAAATGCTGTTCAAACTACACATGTGAGGTATCGCCGTGTACGTTAGAGCAACAATTCTACCTCTAGACCTCCTCTGTAACTCTAAACATGTAACCTGTAAAAAAAATAATTTAAAACATCGCCTATGGAGATTTTTAAGTACTGAAGTTTGGCGTCATTCCACAAGTGTGCGCAATTTTAAAGCGTGACATGTTGGGTATCTATTTACTCGGCGTCACCTCATCTTTCAAATTATACAAAAAAAATTGGGCTAACTTTACTGTTTTGTTTCTTAAATCGTAAAACTGTTTTATTTTTATTATTTCCAAAAAAACACGTTTGAAAAATTGTTGTGCAAATACAGTGCGAGATGAAAAAGTTGCAAAAAAAATGTTGCCTTTATTTAAACTTCAATACCGGGCCTATTCTGGCACTGCTCTCCTACATGTAAAAATCATAATTTCTTTTTTTTGCTAGAAAATTACTTAAACATTTTTTTTATATGTTTGGGTGTTAAGTAATTTTCTAGCAAAAAAAGTATGATATTTTTGTGGAGGTGTATTAGAACACCTGTCAGGTTTTTATGGTCTCTGTCAATGTTTAGAAGATTCACCTTCTCTATAAAGCCCCATACACACTATCGGATTTTCTGCTGAGTTTTTCCTTCAGATTTACCAAAACCATGTAGTGGAAGGGCCTGCCTGATTTCATACAAATTTAAACTCCTAAAGGTTTGACCTCATATTATATGGTTTTGGTAAATCTGAAGGAAAAACTCAGCAGAAAAACTGATAGTGTGTATGGGGCTTTCTTTAGTCTTCATGTACACTAGCAGCAGTTGGGTGAGGTTCAACCTCCCTCTCCTGAATGCAGAAGAATCACATTCAGGATAGGAACACTTTAGCCACAAAACGCAGCAAAATCGTGTTTTTTGTGTGTGTGGTTTATTTATTTTATTTTTTTTCCCGCAGCCAGCGGTCAACCTAGTCTGTGTGTACATGAGCCTTGAGTCCCGTTTACTGTTCTCACAAAAAGTGCAAGTAGAAGAAAATCCCAAATTTTTGTCCCCAGAACAGGAATAGTGGGAATGTCTTCCAATGGGGGACACTTGCTTAAGTGACAACCTGGGATTCCCCCACTAACTTCCGGGGTTAACTAAGACAGGAAGTAAATAGAAATTTTTCCAATGGGACACTTTTGCCAGTCTCCTATGTTCCAAATGTCAACCTGGGAGATGATTGGTTCCTTTCCCCTACAGGAAACACTAGAAGAACAGTGAAAACGCCACCTCCCCAGTTTAGACGGTTTCCTACCACGCAGAGGCAACTCTGGGCCTTCAATTGGGGGGGGGGGGGGGGGGTGGGGTGCGCTATGGTATCTCTTATGGTGCAGGGCAGCCTGGAGCTATGATAAAGCTGGATGAAAGGGATGCCAATGTTATGGAGTCTGTCTTTTCAGGCTCCATTCACACTTGTACTACTTTGTATGGGTGAGACTTTGACCAATGATAATGGACAACTGTTGCATGTAAAACATTCAGGCGTGATGTTTGAGAGTTAAAATTGCAGTCTATGGCCCTCAAGTCCTATGAAAGTCAGGCGGACGTTGTGAACGTACTACTCCTGAAGTCGCTTGGACATGAACGGTACTCATTGGAAAACATGGGCGTGAATTTGATGTCCAAAGTCACATGGTAAGTCATAGCCCTTGTACACACGGTCGGAGATTCCGACAACCAAATCCATTGGATTTTGTCTGACGGATCTTGTCCGAAACTGTTGCATACACACGGTCGGACAAAGTTGTCGGAAAATCCGATTTTTCAGAATGTGATGACGATATTTCGTTACGATGGGACTACATTCAGGCTAGTAGCCAATAGCTTTGATGTAGGAATTTGATATGAGCATGCGTGGCACTTTGTCTGACCGGAATTCTCTACACATGATCGGAGTATGTCCGATCGGAGCATTTTGTTGGAAAATATATCCGGCAAGTTGGAAAATTTGGTCCGACGGAAACAGTCCGATGCAGACCACACACAGTTGGAATATCCGACACAAAACGCTCCGATCGGACACATTCCGTCTGAATCTCCGACCGTGTGTACAAGGGCATAGAAGTGTGCATTGAGCCCAAAAGGAAACCTCTTGTGAGAGAAATACAGACCTCCATTACTGATTGGCTGGCTTTTAATATATTATGAGCCCCTCACCCAGAAAGTACAAATATCAGGAATTTTTCATTCACTGGCTGCATAACTCGAGGTCAGTGACAAACTATTGAAGCCAGAGGATCCACATAACTGAGACATTGTCAGAGGAAGGTCAGCAATGGCCGCTTATATATTTTTCTCCTAAGAAGACGTCATCTTGCCAGCTCAGGGCAAAGTGGACGCGTCTTTTGTAAAGTCACCCCCAACATGAAACCGGCTACCTTGCCATGCACTCCCCTTGCTGCTCCTAGCTCTGTTGCAGCGGACACTAAAATCCCTGTTGTTGGACCCCAAGGGATCATAGACATCAAACCATTGGTTATATGACAGTGGTTGAGCCTAGAAATTGGCTGCCAGCCTCCAGCGTGGTCACAGGGAAATCAATCGCCCATATAATTTGAAAGCCATGGAGGATGGCTCAGCAGTGGTAAGGCCTCATGTACACTGCTGCTGGTAAACGGACATTCAGGAGCAGTTGGGCATCTTTTTTTTTTTTTTTTTTTTCAGCTGGCCTTGAACTCTCCTGTTTATCTTCTCAGTACCTATACAGAGGGTTGTTTAGTTGTTTTTAGGCAGTTGAGTTTAGAAGCTTTTTTGGAACGCAAAAAAAATGGGTTCAGATGGATGGTCAGAGGCATTTGAAATGCCAAATGCTTGTAACAGATTTTAAACATTGCTAGATGCGGTAACTTGCGTTTAGCAGCGTTTAGTTTACAGACTTTTTTTCATTTTAACAAAAACATTTTTATTTTTATTTTTTTTGCAAACGTGGCTTAACGGCCATTTTTTAGACACCAGTTTCCAGCTGTCAAGTTTAATCGTTTAGGAGAGGTTGAACAACGCCCCGTGCACATGAAGCCTAAGGTGAGTATCAAAGGGAATGCCACCTTTCCTAGAATAGGTGAGGTGGCAGTGTCTCTTTAAAATACAGTCAGTGAAGCTGTACTGGCTACACACATGTATATTATGATCTATCACAGACTAGGGTTAGTAACTAGGGGTGCACCGAATGGGTTTTTTGGTACCGAAAATGAAAAATTCACTAGGCCAGAAACCGAAACGGATACTGAAAATTACTGTTTTTTAAAAAATTATTTTTATACAGGAGATGGTCAGACTGCAGTTCTTATGGACGTTGGTAGATAATGGCCGATCGGCCTTCTCATCTGACCCAGCGATTACCCCCTCCCCCCCCTCCATTACGGTACATATACAGAGAGGAGGAGAACACATGCAGGCAAGGACCGCCCCCCCCCCCCCCCCCCCCCGTGACGTCACTGCATGACTAGTCTCTCTCCACCTATAGTCAGCCAATCTGTTCTACGGCTGCTTTGCTCTCCTCTGACAGGAGGAGGAGGGGGGGGGGGCGGCTTGGGAAACACATCGGCGGCAGTGACTGGTGGGGAGAGCTGCCTCTTGACAGACAAGGAGAGAGGGGGGAGCACTCTGGCGCTTCAGCGCCCCACCGCTGTGGCGCCCAGGTGAACTGCACCCACCTAGGATCGGCCCTGGTGACACCAGGGGCCCAGGCCCGGCCCCATTTTCAGTGTGCTTTTCTCTTTCGGCAAATTGCCGAAAAGGCAATTTTCTGCCGATATGTTTCTGCGGCCAAAATTTTGGTGCATCCCTAGTAGAGCTGCCACGACGAGTCGACGTAATCGATTACAAAAATACGTCGACGTGCGTGCAGGGTGTCGATGCATCACAGTGGTGGCAGTGCTTAGTATCTACCGCTGCCCTCCATGCCGCCGACCCCCCTCTCTTCTCCCCCTCCGTGCCGCTGTCCCCCTCTCTTCTCCCCCTCCGTGCCGCCGTCCCTAGGGGTGCAATGGATCATCACCGATCCGTGATACGAGCGCACATGCCGCGCTCCGCGGTCTCGGCCTAGCTCCAACGCGGCGGCCATCTTTCTACACCCAGGCGTTTATAATGTGATTGCTCCGACGGAGCAATCGCTTGTAAACAAACCGGCGTCATGACGCCGGTTTCTCTCTCCCCTCTCTGTACTGATCTGTGCCGTGGAGGGGAGAGGTCAGATGGAAGCAGCCATCCCTCCATGCCCAGCCCGATACTCTGCCAGCCCATACAATACAATACTCTGCAGGTTATCCAAAGGATTAATTAGCTAATCAAAAAAAAAAACCCACTAGATTCATTAAAAATAAATAAATAAATAAATAATCGGATAGTCGTTGACTAATCGAAAAAATAATCGATAGATTAGTCGACAGACAAATTAATCGTTAGTTGCAGCTCTAATCCCTAGTGGTAACCTACTAAAGGAAGAGACTTGTCGTATTTAATTGATTTACATGAGTACAGCATCATTGAACCGGTGCCCGACCCCAGCGGGACTGGGGAGTTTGGAGGGGCCTGCAGAGTTCACTATGGGCCCTGGCATTTGATGAATCTTCCCTGTTATATACAGTAATGCAAGATGACCTGTTACCACATTAACAGTCAAGGAAGCCATGATGGTCTCTGCCAACTTGAAACTCTGAGAAGATGGATGTGACAAGAAAGCTGGTTAATGAGATCTGTTGCTGGGGTGGGCACTCCCTGACTAATCAAGGCTTGTCTAGGGGCCTAGCTGTTATCTCGCTGGTTATTATATCACTGTTATCTTTTCATTTAGATGCACTGATATTACTGGTTTAATGTTTAGGATAACGTGATCAAGCTCTTATCTGATTTTATGTTAAATGCATTTGTTTGTGAACATATAATAAAGAGTTCCAGTTTGCACCTAAGCTAGTGTCGGCTTTTTCTTGAGTGCAATTTTCTATGTGTATAAAAAAAATCCTCCTTTTCTGCCTTTGCACATCATTGGGTGAACAATCTACCCACCATCTAAGTCCAGGCATATCCACCGCAAAATAAATACACAAATGCAAGTGTGAATAAATGTTGTAAATTTTATAAGAAATTTAAAAACGCAGAAAAATAAAGAATTCTTTATGAAAGACACAAATATATCCGAGTAGGACACGAGTTAAATTAAAAAGTGCTTATAAGAATGCCCTCATAGCAATCTCAGTACCACGTTATACATACAGATAAGTAATTGGTACAATCTTACAACTAAAAAGTGCAGAATGTCTAAGCAATAAGGATTGTTGGGGCAGTGCTGGACCCCATTGTAACAGCTGAACTCTAAGCAGCAGTAAAAAAAAAAAAAAAAAAAAAAAAAAGCTAATGGCCAGTACACACGATCCGAAAATCAAATGACAATTTTTTTTTTTTTTTATGCTAGTTGCATATTGAAAATGGAGAGGTCACTAAAGTTATGAAACTTCTTGTAAGACCGAAAAAAAAAAAAAAAAAAAAAAAAAAAAAAAAAAAAACCTCAGACGCGTATTTTTGGATGACCACTGTACTGATTAAACAAAAATCGTACGATCTTGTGTCATACAATCCATTTTTCTGCTTGTCATATTGGATGAACTGTCGCGATAAGCTCTGTACTAATGATCCGATTTATCGTACGATCGATTCGAAAGCGGTATTGGTAGCATTATTCGTTCAGAGTTCTGAGAGTGAATGAACTGCAGGCTCCTACAAAAATAATATATGCAAAAAACAAAGTGCATTAAAGTGGAGGTTCATACAAAAAATGGAGCCTCCACTTTTCGGAAACGCCCCCCTCCACCTCCAGTGTCACATTTGGCACCTTTTGGGGGGGGGGGGGGGTGCAGATACCTGTATAATACAGGTATTTTTTGCACCCACTTCTGGGAATAGACTACCGCGCCCCTCCCCATCTCCTGGGAAACACACAGGTCCCAGGAGATAGCAGGGACCAGTTGGGACACGCAGTGTGATTTGCGCATGCACAGTAGGGAACCGGGAAGTGAAGCCGCAACACTTCACTTCCTGATTCCCTCACCGAGGATGGCGGCGGCAGCAGCAGCCAAGAGCCGAGCGATCGATCGTCTTTGGCTGCCGACATTTCTGGGACTCCAGGACAGGTGAGTGTCCATTTATTAAAAGTCAGCAGCTGCAGTATAGCCTGCAAACGTTTGTTTTACCCTAGTTGCACAGGATGATTGTACATGTATGTTCTCTAGCAAACCGCTATGTTGTGTGGGTGGTTTTTGATTTATTTATTTTAAATTGCACCCCTAAGCCTCTGTGTAACCAAAGGCCTCACCTTGTCCTCCTCATAATCTGACAGGGTAGAACAAGACTTGTACCTCCACACCGGCTGTGGTACTTTTTCAGCTGGAGATTTAGATCATCTCATCCATGTATGAAGCTCATTCCCTGAGGATCATGTAAAGCAGTTGAGCTTCTCTACATGTAGAGTTGGGTTTGTTCATCTCACAGTTGTGCACTTTGAGGAAGCAACCCTCAGAACCTTTCCCAATCCAACCGAGAGTCTCAGAATTGGTCAAACATTATGGATGGCTGTGCAAGACCCGCCTGGCTAAACAGTGACCTCGGTATTCAGGTAGTCTCCACTTGTGCTCAGCAGGTTATTTGTTTGCTGATTTCCTCCCCCCCCCCCCCCTAAATGAGCAGGTAGATGAGTGGTCCATGTTTGCTCATGTGGAATGGACCCAGCCTGCTGTCCTCTATGGGTGGTTTGATGTTAACGGACCGCTTGCCTGTTTACACCCTACTGCTGTCTGATCCAACTGGACCAGATATAGGCAGTTGTGAACTCCCACCCCCTTCTCCATAGAGGAGAGTGAAGCCTGATAGGGTCCACCTAAAAAAGAAAAAACAGACAGGTGGGTCCAATCGGACCTCTAGTGTGAAAGGGGCCTAAAGCCCCCCATATACACTATTTGATTTTCTGCAGATTTTGTCTTCAGATTTACCAAAACCATACAATATGAGGTCAAACCTTAAGAGTTTCAACTTGTATGCAATCAGGCCGGCCATTGTACTATATGGTTTTGGTAAAGCTGAAGACAAAAATCTGCAGAAAATGTAAGTGTCTATGGGGGTCTTGGGGACATGTTGGAAAATGTTGTGGGTGTTTATGTACAGCATTTTTCTTTGTGAGAACCGTGTGTGGCCATCTTTAGAGAGTTGGCACCAGAATAGGTATAAGGCTAGGTTCACACTGCTGTGCTGTCCATGATCGGATGTGATTCACACCACACTACAGTTCAAATCACATGCGATCTCTAGTCTATAGTATGGCTGAATTCGCATCGCATCCGGCCCAAATTCATACAGGACCCTTTTTTTTGGTCTGCAGCAGAATCGGATCGCATGGGTGTTCACACCATGCGATCCGATTCCTGTCCGAGTTTGCAGATCGCACTGCGATATGCGAACTGATTTGGAGGTGTCATTAACTTTTCACTGACACTCCCAGCAGTTCACATAGGGCAGTGTGAACTGCCACCGGGAGGCATGCGATGCGGGAACCCGCAGTGAATTGGCAGCGTTCCCACATCGCAGCAGTGTGAACCCAGCCTAAGCCCCTGTACACACGATCGGAGATTCCGACAACCAAATCCGTCGGATTTTGTTCGAAACTCTTGTATACACACGGTCGGACGAAGTTGTCGGAAAATCCGATCGTTCAGAACGTGATGACGTAATTTCGTTACGATGGGACTACGTTCAGGCTAGTAGCCAATAGCTTTGATGTAGGAATTTGATTTGAGCATGCGTGGCACTTTGTCCGATCGGAATTCTCTACACATGATCGGAGTATGTCCGATAGGAGCATTTTGTCGGAAAATATTTCCGGCAAGTTGGAAAATTTGGTCCGACGGATATTCGGACGGAAACACACCGATGCAGACCACACACAGTCAGAATATCCGACAAAACGCTCCGATCGGACACATTCCGTCGGAATCTCCGATCGTGTGTACAAGGGCTTAGAGGCAAATTTTCCAATGGGACACCTCTTCTGGTGCCAGCTCAATATTTCTATTTTCCTCCCATAACTTTCTGGCAATGATCACCATGACATATATTCACCCCAGCGGTGACACAGATAGAAAATTTTATCTGCCCGGTGGGGACAGATGGTAAGAATATCTGGTGATGTCCCATCCAAATCTAACAAATGTTTGGCTTTAGATAGACTTCAAAGTCTGGCTTGACCTATTAGTGGATACAAAAAGTAAAATTAAAAGAATAAATATTCATAAAAAAAAAAAAAAGGTAGACAGTAATATTGCACACCCCAGCTGGCACTGCGAGTATTTTACAGGGGGGAGGGGACCGGGGTGCCCTCTAAAGAGGATCTGTATGGGCCGAGCGGCTTCTTTCTCTTGAACCGGAATAGAAGGATCCAATCCCAGCGCCGGCCACAGTCCCATCCTCCGCTCCAGGCATGGATCCGTTCTCGCTGGTGGAGATGGACTCATCGTGGATGGGTTGTCCATATCCAACCTCCATAATACTCAGAGGAAGAGATTTTTTCTTTTTGCAATTCACCTGTAAATATTAAAAAAATGTAAACAACTGCAGATCAGGGGCTTATGCAGATTACTGTAAACCCCCCAACCCTGGGGGGGCACTGGGTCATTTACAGTCCTATGACTATGCTTTTCACATAGTCTTTTTGAGTGATTTTGGAGGCTGCCACGAGTACAGTTCTCCCTGTAGTGATGAATAGGGCTGCAGTGTGCATGCGCAGGGTGAAGAGGTCACAGCAGGGACACTTTAAGAAAGGCTAAGTGGCTCCAGGCATTCAATTCTGAGTTCTCTCCTGCAGTACTGCTTTTCCACCACTAGACATCAGTCTTCTTGTGGTTGTCACTCAACCCACTTCCTGTGAGCCTGGGCTGTCATGGACACACCCCCCGGGGGGGGGGGGGGGAGAGAGGGGACTTCAGAAGGACAGCCTGTGCTCATTAAATTGTTGCTTTTATATAATATTTTTGTTCATAGTGCAGAAGGGTATATTGAGTTTTTTTTTTTAATCCTCAGAAGGAAGGATAAGCAGGGAGATCCTGGCACTGCAGGTCCTCTGGGACAGCTTCCCCCTCCAACAACAACCTCCTGCTGAGAATTCTGACTACAGCAATACTATATAGAATAAATATGTAATTACTACTCACCCAACACAGAAGGAAGATGATCACCACAGCCAATAGTTGTGTTATGATGCCAAAAACTGAATCAGAAACTATCAGAAAAAAAAAAACATAATTTAAGACAAATGTTTAATGATAACATATGGAAACTGACCTGTAATATCCCTTATGGGAGCAGAATAGAGGAACAAAGAAAAACATATATAACAATGTTACTATTCTACATCACACAATACCAACACTTCCTATTTTCCCTACAGTTAATTTTTCTTCCCCAATGTGTGGAGCTGTGCCAGGCAGTGATATACTCTGCAGTGCTCAGAAGAAGATTTACCAAAAACAGCGGAGTCTGATGGCATTGCTTAAAACCGTTTGCTGACCGTTGCACGACTATTTACGTTGGCAGAATGGCACGGCTGCACATATGGATGTACCTGTATGTCCCCTTTGAATTGCGGCATTGCAGGCAAGTGCCCGCTACAAGCTCCGTGAGTGTGACCGCGGGTCCTGCGGACTCCATGTCTGCGGGTTGCCCGTGATTGTGTCTTGGAGCTGCAGAACAGGGAGATGCCTTTGTAAACAAGGCGTTTCCCTGTTCTGCCTGGTGACATGACAGGGTTCTGGGCTGGTGCTCCCACTAGGCAAACTAGGCAGCTGCCTAGGGTGCCCATTCCGCTGGTGTTCTTGCTCTTTTCTCTCTGCTGTAAGAAACTAAGTCTCAGTATCAGCTCTTTTCGCATATAGTGTCAGAGTTACAGCGGCAGCGGGGTACTGTGTCTGTGTCCCGAATGAATGGAACCAAGCAAACATTCATTGATGGGCGCTGGTGCGGCTGCATTTGATGGGTGCTTCATTAAAAAGGTGGGGTATACATGGACAGGGCAAAGGGGGTGGGGCCAAGGGGGGCAAAATGATGTTTCGCCAAGGGTGTCAAATCCTTGCACCAGTCCTGACTGGGATCTACTGGTCCCTGCCGTGTCACTCGTAGCCCAGCCCCCCTACAGTTAGAATCACTCCCTAGGACACACTTAACCCCTTCCTTGCCCCCTAGTGGTTAACCCCTTCACTGCCAGTGTCATTTACACAATAATCAGTGCATTTTTATAGCACTGATCGCTGTATAAATGACTGGTCCCAAAAGAGTGTCAAAGTGTCCGATGTGTCCGCCATAATGTGGCAGTCATGATAAAAAAATTAAAATCACAGATCGCCGTCCATTACTAATAAAAAAAAATGCCATAAAACTATCCCCTATTTTGTAGATGCTATAACTTTTGCGCAAACCAATCAATAATCGCTTATTGTGGTTTTTGTTTTTACCAAAAAATATGTAGAAGAATACATATCGGCCTAAATTGAGGAAAAAAAATGTTTTTTTATATATATTTTTGGGGGATATTTATTATAGCAAAAAGTAAAAAATATTGCTTTTTTTTCCCGCAATTGTCGCTCTTTATTGTTTATAGCGCAAAAAAGAAAAATCGCAGAGGTGACCAAATACCACCAAAAGAAGTTTTTTTTTTCCATGTCAATTTTGTTTGGGTACATCGCCGCAGGACCACGCAATTGTCAGTTAAAGCGAATCGCAAAAAGTGCTCTGGTCAGGAAGGGGGTAAATCCTTCCGAGGCTAATGTGGTTAACCCCTTGCTTACTGGGCACTTTCACCCCCCTTGCTGCCCAGGCCAATTTCCAGCTTTCAGCGCTGTCGCACTCTGAAATGACAATTGCGCGGTTGTGCCACACTGCACCTATGTAAAATGTTAATCGTTATTTTCCACACAAATAGAGCTTTCTTTTGTTGGTATTGTCGGCCAATGACAGCTGATCACAGAAGTAAACAGAAGTCGGTTATCGGCTTTTATTCTCCTCACGCTGTCAGTGTGAAGTAAAGAAGAAAACCATTAACCGGCTTCTGTTAGAGGGACATCGGCCCCCTCATTGCCCTCCAGTGCTGCTAATCAGGGCCATCTATTAGTGCCCATCAGTACTGCTAATCAGTGCCACCAATCAGAGCCCATCAGTGCCTCATAATTGGTGTCACTTATCAGTGCTGCCTCATCAGGGCACATCGGTGAAGGAGAAAAAATACTGGCTTTAAAACCACTTGATGCTCCACCAGTGCCGGGCCAAGGTCATCCAGCGCCCAGGGCAAAGATGCCAAACTGCGCCCCCCTTTCCCTTAGGGTCAGGGTGCCCCCTACCCCTGCAATAGACCATTGCGCCAGGGGCAGCCTCCCCTCCTGCCCACCCCTTGTCCCGGCCCTGTGCTCCACAACAGAGGACCATGGGTACGGCTAAGGAATGCATCAAAAATATTCTGTAGATCAGGGCAAGCTAAACCTCCTTGGATCCAAGGTCTACGTAAGGATCTTCTGCTAAAAAGACGGGGGGGGGGGGGGAGGGGAGGGGTGGATTTCAACAAAAATGTAGAAAAGAGCGAGTCAAATTGTTTAACCACTTGAGGTCAGGGCCATAGCCGAATGACGGCTACAGCGCGGACCTCAATTTCGGGGAAGGCCGTCCTCCCCTGTGCACACTCCCTGCAGGGCGCCCGGGGAGTGCGCTGTGATCACTGAATCACTGAGACTCGGGTGATCACCAATCCAAGTAAGGGGCCGGTCCTGGCCACCTACCATGTGATCAGTTATCGGCCAATGACAGTTGATCGCATGATGAACAAAAGCTCCATGATCTTTTTTTTTTTTTCTCACATGAGGAGAAAAAAAAGACAATCACCGGCTTATGTTAAAGGGACATTGGGCCTGAAGATTAAGGAACACAGGCACCTCATCTTTGCCATTCGGTACCCCCTTACAGTGCCCCCTATCAATGCTCACCAGTGGTGCCAATCAGTGCCACCTATCAGTGTAAGCAATCAGTGCCCGTCACTGTCACCCATGAGTGCCCATCACTGCCACCTCATCAGCGTACAGAAAAAATACCTGTTTGCAAAATTTTGGGACAAAATATAAAAAAAAAAATGTTTTTCAATTTTTTTTTAACAAAAAATAAAAACCGCAGAGGTGATCAAATACCACCAAAAGTAAGCTAATTTAATTTTTGGACGGTGTTGTATGACCGCGCAATTGTCATTCAAAGTGCATCAGCGCTGAAAGCTGAAAATTGGTCTGGGCAGGAGGGGGGTTTAAGTGCCCAGTAAGCAAGTGGTTAAACATTTTTTTTGGGTATCCATACTGGTATGTGACTTTAAAACAAAGAAAACCACAGAATCTTCACATTAACAAGGTCTATTCTTGAGGGATAAAGATAGGTTGAGATATATTATATTTTGTGGATGCTACAACTTTCCTACAGACTAATATACACTTTGTGATTTTTATTTTTATTTTTTTTAAACCAAAGACATGTAGCAGAATACATTTTGGCATAAATTTCTGTCATAATACATATCCAATAAAATCAAATGTCATAAAGTAGACAATATCGGGGTTTTTTTTTTGTTTTTTTTCCAACATTTTGAGTCTTTTATTTATATTGTGTAAGAAAAAAAAAATCTCTATTATTATTATTATTATTATTATTATTATTTATTTTTTTGTACACAAATAGAGCTTTCTTTTGGTGCCATCGGATCGATGGCACCAAAAGAAAGCTATATTTGTGTAAAAAAAATTAAATAAAAATAATAATAATTTGGGTACAATGTTGCATGACCGTGCAAACTGACAATTAAAGTAGGCCAGTGCTGAACAGCAAAAAGCGTTTTGGTCATGAAGGGGGTAAAACTTGCCAGAGCTTAGCTGGTTAATGTGTTCATTCATTGTTTATATGTGCCTTAAAGTGGTTGTGAACCCTTACAACACACTTTGACCTACAGTTAAGCCTAGATTAAGGCTTACCTGTAGGTCCAAGAAATATCTCCTAAACCTATACGGTTTAGGTGATATTTGCCCGAAGACAGCCACCGCTGTCTACGGCGCATAGGCGCACTGAGCGCGGCATCGTCAAAGACGGAGATGCCGTGCGCGTCGGCTCCCGTGCGCATGCGCTGGAGTGACGTCATCACGGCTTCGCTGAATGACAGTGGCGGAGCTGCGAGACCCCACCGAGAAGATGGATGCGCCGGACTACAGGGGACAGCGGTGACTTCGCTGGCTCCTGTGTCAGGTAAGTGACATATAATGGACATACGATGCGATGCGATGCATAGTAGTCCATTATGCTTTACCTTTGCAGGGAACCTATCAGGGTTTACTTCCTCTTTAAATTCTGCGTAATAATAATAGTGAATAAAAATAGTAAATTTAAAAAAACGTAATTGTAACATTTTAGTAATAATAGTAGTAAATAAAAATAGTAAGTGCCGGTTCACACTACCGCGACTTGGGACGCGACTTGTCAGACCGCAAGTCGCCCCAAGTCGCTTGACAATAGTAATTCCATTAAAGTGAATGAGAGCCGTCTTAATGACCGCTACTCAAGTCGGAGCGACTTCAAAAAAGGTTCCTGTACTACTTCAAGGCGACTTATAGGCGACTTGTACCCATACATTTCAATACAAGTCGCCTACAAGTCGGATCACTGTCTGTAACCAAGCGACTTAACAGGAAGAAGAACACAATGGCATCCCTCCCCCTTCCCATACACTGATCACTTCCTGTGTGAAGTGTGGGTAGGTGAAGTGAAGAAGAAAAGAAGTGATTGTGATTGTGAGAAGATTGAAGAACATGTCATCCCGAGGCCGCAGAGAAGTGCAGCACAGGGAGCCAGTAGATAATTAATCCCTCATCAGACATGTGAGGCAGCGACCCTGCATATATAACAAGCAAGATCCCGACTACAAGGATCAATCCAAGAGGGATAGTGCTTGGTTAGAAATATGTAGACTGACTTTCGAAGATTGGGAAACAATGCTGCCGACCGATCGTAGTGACAAATGTAAGTTTAACCTTTTTATTAAATTCATGGTGTTATTACTTGCCACGTCACCTGCCACGTCACTTGCCACGTCACCTGCCACGTCACCTGCCACGTCACCTGCCACGTCACCTGCCACGTCACCTGCCACGTCACCTGCCACGTCACTTGCCACGTCACTTGCCACGTCACTTGCCACGTCACCTGCCACGTCACTTGCCACGTCACTTGCCACGTCACCTGCCACGTCACCTGCCACGTCACTTGCCACGTCACCTGCCACGTCACTTGCCACGTCACCTGCCACGTCACCTGCCACGTCACTTGCCACGTCACCTGCCACGTCACTTGCCACGTCACCTGCCACGTCACTTGCCACGTCACTTGCCACGTCACCTGCCACGTCACTTGCCACGTCACTTGCCACGTCACCTGCCACGTCACTTGCCACGTCACCTGCCACGTCACTTGCCACGTCACCTGCCACGTCACCTGCCACGTCACTTGCCACGTCACTTGCCACGTCACCTGCCACGTCACTTGCCACGTCACCTGCCACGTCACTTGCCACGTCACCTGCCACGTCACTTGCCACGTCACCTGCCACGTCACCTGCCACGTCACTTGCCACGTCACCTGCCACGTCACCTGCCACGTCACCTGCCACGTCACTTGCCACGTCACCTGCCACGTCACCTGCCACGTCACCTGCCACGTCACTTGCCACGTCACTTGCCACGTCACCTGCCACGTCACCTGCCACGTCACTTGCCACGTCACCTGCCACGTCACTTGCCACGTCACCTGCCACGTCACTTGCCACGTCACTTGCCACGTCACTTGCCACGTCACCTGCCACGTCACTTGCCACGTCACTTGCCACGTCACCTGCCACGTCACTTGCCACGTCACTTGCCACGTCACTTGCCACGTCACTTGCCACGTCACCTGCCACGTCACTTGCCACGTCACCTGCCACGTCACCTGCCACGTCACCTGCCACGTCACTTGCCACGTCACCTGCCACGTCACCTGCCACGTCACTTGCCACGTCACTTGCCACGTCACCTGCCACGTCACCTGCCACGTCACTTGCCACGTCACTTGCCACGTCACTTGCCACGTCACCTGCCACGTCACTTTTGTGTATTCTTTCACTGATGCTAACTGCTAGTGTTAATAAATGTTAATAATGAATGATCGTGAATGAATGATTCTTTTATTATTACATTATAGAAAAAAAAATAACCAACATATCATTTTTATTACATGAAATAAAGATGACATAGCAGGAAAACATTATAACCGTAATAACACATTAGCAAATTCTAGATGCAAAGCAGTGAGCAATGTAGTTAGGAAATGGCATCCAATTGCCATTCTAAGTCACCGGCCGGTGAAATAAAGTATGATGCAAACTTTTCACGAACAGTGGCACCATCGCAGGATCCCCTTGCAGCAGTCATATGTGCACTTTCCAAGTCATGCATAAGGGAATCCTCAAAACGGTACCCGTCACGTACCCGTACAAAATTGTGCAGCACGCAAGCTGCTTTGACAGCAGTAATTGCATTTTCAATGTTTAATGCGATAGGCGTATGTAACAAACGCCATTTATTGGCAAGAATTCCAAACGTGCACTCAACCATCCTTCTTGCCCTTGTCAGCCGGTAATTAAAGACTTTCTTGCGGGTTGTCAGATTTCTATTGGAGTAAGGCCTCATTAGGTGTTGCGACAATGCAAAAGCCTCATCTGCGACAAACACATAGGGTATTGGGGGTTCAGTTGTGCCAGGAAGAGGACAGTTCTCAGGAATATCTAGCTGATTAGATCGTAGCCTTTCACCAAATGAGGAATTTGCAAAAATACGCGAATCGCAGCTACTTCCGTAGGATCCTATATCGATATAGGTGAAGCAGTAGTTTGCATCGACAACAGCAAGAAGTACAAAAGAACAATATTTTTTGTAATTGTAGAACATACTTCCACTACCAACAGGCTTAACGACACGCACATGCTTCCCATCTATAGCTCCAAGGCAATTTGGGAAATTGCACCGACGCCAAAATATTTCTGCTATATCACGCCAATTATCTTGTGTAGGCCGTTTCATAACCATGCTGTTAAGCACATCCCATATGACTTGGCAGGTGTCACGGATAATGTAGCTGATCGTTGATCTGCCCAACATGAACTCATAATGTAGACTAACTAGGGAATGACCGGTTGCCAGGTATCTGAAAGACAAAAGACATAAACCATTTTATGTTCCTATTTATGTTTTGCAGTATCAATCTTACAAATCCGTTGGAAGGGTTTGCGTGACTGTTTTTCGCGCTACGTACGCAAATTGAATGAGGCCAGGAGTGGATCTGGAGGAAAGCGTATTGTCCCCTATGTTCACGCAGATGAACTAGAGTTTCTGCGGCCTTTCCTGGAGCTGAGAGAGTAAGATAAAATCTTACATAGTTGTAAAGTGATACTATACAATTCAAATAAGAAGGGGGTAACTGTTCTTTTATATGTTTATTGCAGAACACAATCAAGTTGGGCAGTTGCTGGTGAACGGCAGGGTGCAGCACAGGAGGGGGCAGCTTCTCAAGAAGTGGAAGGCTCGTTGCCCATTTCCCTGGATGATCCTTTGCTGCTGGAACAACAGCAAAGTGAAGAAGCGGACCGCAACCAGGGAGAGGCTTCCACTAGTCAGCAGCCGGCTCAGCCTATCCGACCCCGGCAACAACGAAGTCGACCAGCAAGGGGCAGTAACTCACAAAACCTAGAACGATTTTCGGAACTGGTTGATCGGATGAACCAGAAATTGGACGAGCTGCATTCGGAAGACCATAGTTTTGGAATCATGGTCGCCGAAATGCTAAAAAGAGTACCGCCGGAGAGGAAAAATGATGTAAAAAAAGCAGTGATGGATCTCATAGAAGCGAGCATTACAAATGATCCTATTCAATCCGCTTCCATGTTTGGACCACCACCACCATCCGGACCCTACTACACGTACTCAACCCCTCCACCACCCAGAACCCATCCCTACTATCCCCCTCACTTCCGTCCCTACTCCAATGAGTATGGACATGCCCTTAATCCTGCCCATCCACCTATACCCTATCCCTCTCCATCCCCACTGACATCAGCAACTTCAGCTAATGTTACACCAATGCCTTCCACCAGCTCCTCACCATATGAGCCAGTGTACCAAAACCTGTGAGATTTTAAAAATAAACATATGTTCTGTTTTGTTGTTATTTGGTTATATATTGTTCTAATTATTAAAGTTTTTTTCAAAAAAAAAGGATGTTGGTGTGATAAATTTTGCAATATTTCTTCAACAATATTTTTATTTGGAAGAATTACGTACCTAGGTGGATGCAACATCGCAGCAATGATGCAACTGTCCACTGCTGTTTCTTCACACAGAACTGAGTCAACATACATCGTCTATGTCTCTGTTCTGTCCTCTCCCCAAGATGGGAGGTGCTGTCTCTCAGCTGCTCTGATCCCCCACGCTCAATGTGGAGGGGTGGATAGCAGCTTGCTGAGAGGCTGCCACTGTCATCAGTCCAGCCAGCTGCTGGCGAATGAAGGATGATGCGCTGTCTCAACTAATCTTCGTGATATCTGCAGAAAGTGGACTTCTGTTCACTCTGCACTGAAAAGGGGCACAGGATTGCAAAATAATTGCACTCATATGACCCGTAGGAGAAGCCAAGACAAATGAGCTCAGGCTAGATTGTTGCACATATAATAACAATGTGATAATGGTAATGTGCATCAAAAAAATAGATAGTTTACCTGAGCGTAATAATCAATCTTTCAGTAGGTGAGAGGCTCCTCCTATATGAGGTGTTCTGTCGCTCCAGATGGTTGTAAACTAGACGAAGCAATTCATCAAAACTGTAAAATGGATAAAAAATGTAATTTGATATATTCTACATGAGAAATATCTGACATTTGTAGCTACACTATTACCGATGTAATAACATATGCAAATCTGATGCCTCTAGGACCCCTTTCACACTGGGCTGGTGCGGCCGTCGGCGGTAAAAGGCTGCTATTTTTAGCTGCGTTTTACCGTCGTTTTAGCGGTGGTCTGGGGGCACTTGCGGGGTGGTTTTAACACCCACTAGCGCCCGAAAAAGGGTAGTGCCGATGCAGAGGCGCTTTGCCAGCGGTTGTGCGGCCCTGTCCCATTGATTTTGATGGGTAGGAGTGGTTAGGAGTGGTGAATACACTGCTCCAAAGATGCGGCTAGCAGGACTTTTTTCACCTTCCAGCCAGCCAGCGCACCGCTTTAATGTGATACATGCAAGCTTGCCGATCACCCCAGTTGATGTTTAGCATAGGTAGATGACAAACAATTCTGCTGAATATCAATCTTCGCCATTTTATTCTCTACGTTAAATGCTACAAAATATATCTTTCAAAAAATAAAAAATAAATGGGACAAAATAGTCTATTAGCATATGTACTTGCCTTGCAATTGACATCCGGGTATAGTTGTAAAACTTGTCCTCAAAAACACGCAAATTTTCATAGATGGCCCAAAATTGGCCTCTACTGTCTCTACTTGCAATAATTGGATGGATCCAGTAGCGGCGTCGTCTTCTCATCCTCATCCTTCGCTTCCTCTCTTCCTCCTCTTCCATTAACACTGCCACACCAGCAGTTACTACAGCTCTCATCAAATAAGGCAATGACAACATTGTGGTGACAGGACAAGACACACGACAGGAAGCAGGAAGAAGCGACAGGAAACAACAATGATGTCACAAGAGCTGAGTAGCGCTGATTGGCCATAGGCAAAGTCGCCTGTGCTTGAGGCGACTTGTAAGTCGCGCTAAGTCGCGTCGAAGTCGCGTCGATAAGTCGCGCGCAAGTCGTGTCGCGGTAGTGTGAACGGGCACTAATTGTAACATAAATAGTAAATAATAAAAAAAAAAATATTGTAACATTAGTAATAATAATAGTAAACAGAAATAGTAATAATAATAAATCAGAGCGGAGAGGTCACGTGCTCCTCGGTCACTTTGTATCTGTTCCTCGCGGATATAAAATGTAACAATTCTCTCCGAACTGTCACTAAGTCCCGCCCCCCGTGTGTCATCTCTGGGCGGAGTCTGTCCATAGAAGGAGACAAGGGGGCGGGGCTCGGGGGCTATCACAGAGGGGTCGCTTTGGTATGAGCTGTGTGACGTCATCATACACGTGTATGGATCGGATGTTATTGATCGGTATCAGTGTTGGGGGCGTGGTCAGGGTGGAGATCTAATAATGTACGATAAGATGTCCGGTAGAGATCGGATCTCCGGTGTTCGGCGATCATTGTCCGGACAGGACGGTCGGCTGTCATTAGTCCCGCAGTAGATCCCATTGCAGCCCCCTCCCCCTGGCATTACCGCCCCCCATAGATCAGCACTCACCTCCTAGGAGAAGGGTGTACAGGAACTCCATGCTGCTGCCCCGGGAAGATCGATCTGTGGATGGAGTTTAATTTGTCATCCCGCCTTTGTTTCCACCAATAAACGCGTACAGATTTTCCCGCGGTTTCACAACACATCTTGTCACCTTGTGTGACATCCTCCTGTCACCTCCCCCATCACACCGCACCGACCATAAACACCATCTTTACCGGCTACATTTCATTTTTATCTGTCAGCCAGGATTACCAATTTCTTTTTAACCACTTCAGCCCCGGACCATTTTGCTGGCCAAAGATCAGAGCACTTTTTGAGATTCGGCACTGCGTCACATTAACTGACAATTACGCGGTCGTGCGACGTGACTGCCAAACAAAATTGACGTCCTTCTATCCCCACAAATAGAGATTTCTTTTGGTGGTATTTGATCACCTCTGCAGTTTTTATTTTTTGCACTATAAACAAAAAATAATGCGTTTTTTTTTTCAAAATTGTCGCTCTATTTTTTTACTTTTTGCTATAATAAATATCCCCAAAAAATATATAAAAAAACATTTTTTTTCCTCAGTTTAGGCCGATACGTATTCTTTTACATATTTTTGGTAAAAAAAAAAAAAAAAAAAATCTCAATAAGCGTTTGTTGATTGTTTTGTGCAAAAGTTATCGCGTCTACAAAAAAGGGGATTTATGGCATTTTTATTAATATTTTTTTTTTTTTACTAGTAATGGCGTCGATTAGAGATTTTTATCATGACTGCGACATTATGGCGGACACATCGGACGCTTTTGGTGCTATTTTGGGACCATTCAAATTTATACAGCGATCAGTGCGATTAAAAATGCCTATCCTGAATTCCCGGGTCTGTACACCCGCTGTGCCCATTATGAGGGGTTCCCCACTATCCCTGTGCCGAGTTCTTGGGTCTGTACACCCGCTGTGCCCATTATGAGGGGTTCCCACCATCCCTGTGCCGAGTTCCCGGGTCCGTACACCCGCTGTGCCCATGATGAGGGGTTCCCACCATCCCTGTGCCGAGTTCCCGGGTCCGTACACCCGCTGTGCCCATGATGAGGGGTTCCCACCATCCCTGTGCCGAGTTCCCGGGTCCGTACACCCGCTGTGCCCATGATGAGGGGTTCCCACCATCCCTGTGCCGAGTTCCCGGGTCCGTACACCCGCTGTGCCCATGATGAGGGGTTCCCACCATCCCTGTGCCGAGTTCCCGGGTCCGTACACCCGCTGTGCCCATGATGAGGGGTTCCCACCATCCCTGTGCCGAGTTCCCGGGTCTGTACACCCGATGTGCCCATTATGAGGGGTTCCCACCATCCCTGTGCCGAGTTCCCGGGTCTGTACACCCGCTGTGCCCATTATGAGGGGTTCCCACCATCCCTGTGCTGAGTTCCCGGGTCTATACACCCACTATGCCCATTATGAAGGGTTCCCACCATCCCTGTGCTGAGTTCCCGGGTCTGTACACCCGCTGTGCCCATTATGAGGGGTTCCCACCATCCCTGTGCTGTGCTGACTTCCTAGGTTTTCAATTTTAGGTTTGTTAACTTTTCGTAACAATTACGAATTTTAGTTATGAATTTGGATCCGAATTTCGTAAACTTTACCTTGCACTTTATGCTCACGGAGAGTACTTTTATCGTTTTTTTTTTTAGAGCACATTATTCATAGTAGCGCGAAGGCTTCTCTATCACAATGTTGGGTGGAAGTGACATTTGATGTCGCTTCTGTCATCCAATGGCATTGAGTCGCGTGGGGCCATCATTTAGTCAATCAAGACAGTGCCTCAGAGGGGAGAGTATCGGATCGTCTGCCACTACCGATGGCTCCGGCAAGTGGCAGAGACAACTGTAACGCAGCGGGTGGGCACCTCTCCCGCCACTGATAAACGCGATCTCGTGGTGATTACGCCGCAGAGACCACTTTTATCTTAAAGCGGACTGTCGCCGTTTCATAAAATACCGGGGTTATTATGGCAGCTATAACAACGGTATTCAACATCTAAGTACCAACGTATAATGATGGCGGCGGGCGGTCTGGAAGTGGTTAAAGTGCAAGAAAAGTAATTTTTTTTAACTTGTACCTACAGGTAAGCCTATAATACGGGTTATCTGTGGGTACAGTGAATATCTCCTAAAAGTGCGCCAATTAGGAGATATTCATACAAGATGCAGTTTGTGATGTCACCAGCGCATGCGCTCTGAAGGGAGCCTGTGAAGATGGAAGCGCCGGGGAGCCGTGAC
>JAZDVW010002960.1:55000-71479 GCA_037367395.1 Lithobates pipiens
ACTTGACTCTATAAGAGAACGGTCAAATCTACAACAATCCGACACACACGGTCCTTATCTCTACCACTCATCTGCCAATAATCCCTCTCAATTCACCCCCCCCAGCATAAAACCATAAAACTTTGACAAAGCACAAAGACAGCTCACTCACAAGACAAGTGCTGTAACTGCACCAGAACTTGCATTTAGCCACCCTCCTCCCACTCTAGGCTATGTAACAGTGGGACTTCCTGGTGTGCCCGACGACAGCAATGTGTCCCCGCCCACTCACAGCATTTCATCATAAGCGACTTCATCAGGAGTGCACAAACCATTTTGCACAGTGATTAATCATTTTTCTGTTTTGCTCATTATAGTAGTTTGATTATTTGGTAGAGCCTATTTAGTTTATTTTTTTTCTGTCTGTTTGCTCTTTATATAGGCGCAGTGCATATAAATCCCACACAATTTTTTACTCAGTGCACTCTTAGGAATAGGGAGACCGTGTATGATCAGGCAGCAACTATTCAATTTTAATAGATATAAATGAACAAAAAAAAGAAAATGGATAAATGTCACAAGCATTCGCTGAGCCATCATGAATAATCACCCTTATTCACCTAGTATGTTTATTTCCTATCATCGTTACCGCCATCTAGTGGCCAAAAATGCATTTTTCCCTGAATTCAAAAACGACCACATTATGGACACTAGATGGAGTTGACTATTATAGGAAATTGAAGCGTTAGGCAAATTATAGTGAATGTTCATGGTGGCTGGGTGAAAGTTTGTGACATTCACGCAACAATTCTTTTTTTTTTTTTTTTTAATAGACTCCTATATTACATGATACCTTACATAAGCTTACTTATGACTGGATCTTTTTTTTAAAGTTCTCTTTAAAACTAAACTCTAGCCAAATTGGCATTTTGGAGTGGGATTTTTTTTTAAAAACACGCAGCTATAAAAGTTGTGTGGGGTGGTTTAGCACCTCTTGTATCTGTGTTGGGCTGATTTCCCTCATTTCTGGAACAGGAAGTGAGAGTGAATCCCCCACCAAAAAGGTACACAAACATTTACACTCTGAATGAGGCTCTAACCCTTCCCCATTTGGCTCTGCACCAAATAAAAATATTTTTGGCTGGAGTTCCACTTCATAGTTTCCTTGAACCACCAACAAATGTACAGTCACATTATATAAAAAGTCGATAAAATAAGTTATCGGTTCATATCCTTCAAAAGTCTACCCCCACATGGACAGGAATAGGCATCCACATGGGGTGGGGGGGGGGGGGTAGCCATTCCTCTAGTTGAGTTTGTTGAGCATAGATCCAGCCTCTGCTCTAGAAAGATCTCTTCTCATTCATGATGTGGAATAATTCTAGATTGGTGGTCTACACCCCCCACCCCCCCTCCACTCGGATGTAGATCTTCAATGATCCCATAAATATGGGAGGATGTGGATTCATTGTGGATGGGTTGACAACACCAACCTCCATAATACTCAGGAGGATTGGTGGATGTGGAATCGTTTTGGATGGGTTGTGGACACCAAACCTCCATTAAACTGAGGGAGATCTTCAGGAATCTCATGGGTGGATGTAGGTTCGTTGTGGATGGGTTGCCAACATCCAACCTCTAGGATACTCCAAGGAATATCTTCAGGGGTCCCATGGGTACATGTGGATGGGTTGCCAACATCCAACCTCCTGGATACATCTAAGGAATATCTTCAGGGGTCCCATGGGTAGATGTGGATGGGTTGCCAACATCCAACCTCCTGGATACATCTAAGGAATATCTTCAGGGGTCCCATGGGTAGATGTGGATGGGTTGCCAACATCCAACATCCTGGATACATCTAAGGAATATCTTCAGGGGTCCCATGGGTAGATGTGGATGGGTTGCCAACATCCAACCTCCTGGATACATCTAAGGAATATCTTCAGGGGTCCCATGGGTAGTTGTGGATGGGTTGCCAACATCCAACCTCCTGGATACATCTAAGGAATATCTTCAGGGGTCCCATGGGTAGATGTGGATGGGTTGCCAACATCCAACATCCTGGATATATCTAAGGAATATCTTCAGGGGTCCCATGGGTAGATGTGGATGGGTTGCGAAAATCCAACCTCCTGGATACTCAGAGGAAGATCTTCAGGGATCCTCTGGGTGGCTGTGGATTCATTGCGGATGGGTTGCGAAAATCCTTCCTCCATAATCCCCAGCGGAAGATCTTCTCTATTTGCTTTGCAACACATCTGAAAATATGAAAGACACAACCACAGGTCAGATGATTGAGTGAGACAGGGGCATGGCAAGATCTGGGGCACCTTTGGGCATCCTAAAGAGTGGTAATGTTGCAAATAATGTTATCAGTAGGAGGAGATTATAGTATTAAGCCCTTGGCTTTTCATTAAAATGTACTGGGTAATGTGGAGAAGTGCAATGCATTTTCCCCAATATCTATACACTCAAGTTTACTTGGCTCCCACCAAACCCCCATAAGATGTGCTTGTGGCACATCTCACACATCTCACACATCTCACACACACACACAATGATTTATGTGCAAATAGAGAGCCAACACTTTGTCTGAACTTACCTTAAAGAGGTACTTCATTAAAAAAGTCAGGATCTTCTTAGCAACCAGGAACTGTTGAGAGAAAGACTTTGGTCAGGAATATGTAATGTACAATATAGTGCAGTCAGTGCTGGGTTTAGGAGTAGATAACACAGAATGCAGGGGTCAGGAATATGCAACACACAAGGTTAGTAAGGGTGAGGCGGTCTGTAATCAGGAGGCGTAACTAGAACCTTCATGTTTTCTTGCAAGGAGGTCCTGAAGGGGCCCCCCTGCTCATCTCAAGGCCCTGTTACGGGTGCCCCCTTATTATGGCCCTGCAGCAGCTGGAATGGGGAGGGGGAGAAGCAGACTTTCAGATGCTGCAGGAAAATACAGCAGATCAGTTATAGCAAATGCTGCCTCACCACCATTCCTGTTCCTCTTGCTGCCTGGACCCCCTGGAGCATGAGGGGGGTGGGGGCGCCATCAGGGGCATGCGAGAGCCAGCTCCACCAATCGGCGCGATGCGCGCCCTCAGGGGCATGCGAGAGCCAGCTCCACCAATCGGCGCGATGCGCGCCCTCAGGGGCATGCGAGAGCCGTTCTGGGAGGATGTCATATTACGCCCACCCAGAATGAGGGCTGCTCCGCCTGGCCGTCATTTCGTTAATTGCATAAAACATCAAAGTAAAGAACGTACAGACAAAATAATTAGATCCAATGCCATTATAATGTCACATTGGTTTTTCTAGTGTGAATTGGATGTGGATTTCTACGCATCCAATTTGTATGACAGGAGACTGACTGGCTCTCTATGGAGCCGGTTCACATATCTCCGCAGTGGCTTGCACAGGAGCCCCTATGAGTCTTTGGCTCAGTTTCAGGGCCGAATTCAGGCAAAAATGCGTCCCCGATACAGAGAACAGGGACACACCGGACCCCCTCCTGTGAGCCGCATCCGCCTGCAGTGTGAATCCAGCCTACAGGTTATGCTGGTACAGATAATAGCCGCCCACACTTTAGTGACATCATTGAGCCTCGGTATACATATATGCAAATTCGGATGCGTTTTGAACCACAACAATTCACAAGACACGTGATACAAAAGGCTTCTCTGCGGAGCCCTTCACATACATGCAGGCCGGCTGCTGTCTGATTTTAAATAGAGTCCTGTGTGATTTTTCAATGTGGTGCGATTTCCAGTCTCATACACTTTAACAATTTGCTTCAGAATCGCACCTGCACTGCATGAACAAAATCGCACCGCACTGGGCTTTAAAAAAATAAATAAAAATCACATGACATCTCGGCCCGCACATATGAACCCAGCCCAGGCTTACACACAGTATGTAAATATTACTCACCCAATGGAATATTCCAATAAGAAGTACGGAGATTGTTCGGGAATTTGGATCGGCATCTGTCAGAGAATAAAGTTCATAATAAACATTTTGTGAGACATCATTGTACAGCCCAGATAATGTAATGTATGGAACTAGAAATATACAATTATATATAAACTTTATAACTGACCTGTAATATCCCTGAAGCAAAAGGAGAAGAAAAAACATAACATGAAACAATGTTCTCATTCTATATCACACAATAATATAACATCCGCATGTTCTACGGCGCAGTTTGATTTATTACCCCAATACTAATTCTGCACCGGAAAGGTGACAGTTACCCCCCCAATATCTGCAGACTAACAGAACCAGCCTGGCATCTTAGTGTTCCATTCTTCCATCTCCAGGCTCCGGAGAGATCTAATCAGGCAGTAAATTGGGATAATTTGTCTGCTTCCCCGACCACTGGATACAAATATATGGGGTCTGTAATACCGTTATATGAAAAGCATATCAGCAAATTCCTACCACTTCTACATATTTGTTACAATTAGACCTTAGAGAGAGAACAGCTAATCATGGTGCAGCACTACTACCCCGGAAACAGCGACGTAATGGACACATTTTTCCTCTAATACACGTGTCAAACACGAGACCCACAGGCAGGGGCGGACTGACAACTGATGGGGTCCCCGGGCAATAGAAGATCATGGGGCCCCCTGTGTCCCAAGCCACACCTGGACAGGGGGACATTTGGGGGGAGCACACAGGGGGACACTGGGGGGAGCACACAGTGGACCCTGTGGGGTTGGAGAGCACATGGGGGACACTGTGGGGGGGAAAGCACATAGAGGGACACTGGGGAGGGGGGGAACCACACAGGGGGACACTAAAGGGAGCACACAGGGAGACCCTGGGAAGGGGAGAGGGCACAGGGGGGCACTGGGGGAGGGGGAAAGCACACAAGGGACACTGTGGGGTTGGGCAGTAAATGGGGTCAGTGTGGGAGAGCACAGAGGGAGACCCTGGGGAGGGGGAGAGGGCACAGGGGGACACTGGGGAGGGGGGGAGATCACACAGGGAGACCCTGAGGGGGTGGGGATCACACAGGAAGACATTGTGGGGGGTGGGGAGCACACAGGAAGACACTGTGGGGGGTGGGGAGCACACAGGAAGACACTGTGGGGGGTGGGGAGCACACAGGAAGACACTGTGGGGGGTGGGGAGCACACAGGAAGACACTGTGGGGGGTGGGGAGCACACAGGGGGATACTAGGGAGGGGGGGGAAGCACACAGGGTGGACACTGGGGGTGGGGAGCACACGGGGAGGGCACACACACAGGGAGGCACTGGGGGGAGAGCACACAGGGGGACACTGTGGGGGGGAGCACACAGGGGGACACTGTGGGGGGGAGCACACAGGGGGACACTGTGGGGGGGAGCACACAGGGGGACACTGTGGGGGGGAGCACACAGGGGGACACTGTGGGGGGGAGCACACAGGGGGACACTGTGGGGGGGAGCACACAGGGGGACACTGTGGGGGGGAGCACACAGGGGGACACTGGGGGGAGCACGCAGGGGAACACTGGGGGGAGCACGCAGGGGAACACTGGGGGGAGCACGCAGGGGAACACTGGGGGGAGCACGCAGGAGGACACTGTGGGGGGAGCACACAGGGGAACACTGGGGGGAGCACACAGGGGAACACTGGGGGGAGCACATAGTGGGACACTGCGGGGGAGCACACAGGGAACACGGAGGCGGACACGGGGGACCCTGTGGGGGGAGCACACACAGGGGGACACTGGGGGGAGTACACAGGGGGGGACACACAGGGGAACACTGGGTGGAGCACACAGGGGAACACTGGGGGGAGCACAGTGGGACACTTTGGGAGGGGGAGCACACAGGGGAACACTGGGGGGAGCACATAGTGGGACACTGTGGGGGGAGCACACAGGGAACACTGGGGCGGACACGGGGGACCCTGTGGGGGGAGCACACACGGGGACACTGGGGGGAGTACACAGGGGGGGACACACAGGGGAACACTGGGGGGAGCACGCAGGAGGACACTGTGGGGGGAGCACACAGGGGAACACTGGGGGACACTTTGGGAGGGGAGCACACAGGGGAACACTGGGGGGAGCACATAGTGGGACACTGCGGGGGGAGCACACAGGGAACACTGGGGCAGACACGGGGGACCCTGTGGGGGGAGCACACACAGGGGGACACTGGGGGGAGTACACAGGGGGACATTGGGGAGGGGACACACAGGGGGACACACACAGGGGAATACTGGGGGGGACACAGGGGGACAATGGAGGGGACACACAGGGGGGAACACACACAGGGGGACACGGAGAGGACAAACAGGGGGACATTGGGGGGGACACATTTGGACACTGGGGAGGGGGACACACAGGGCAACACTGTGGGGGGAGAGCATACAGGGGGTTAGTGTGGAGAGGGGAGAGAGCACACTGAAGACTGGCCCGGGCTCCATACATCTGTACTGGTCACCCCCTCCCTCCGATGGCGGCCCTCCAGTAAAAAAAGTTTCACTCACCCCGGTCATGCTTGTAATCAATACCGCTAACCGCACGCTGCTCCCCGCCGGCCCCTCCTCCCTTCTCGTCCGTCCTAGGTGATGTAGTGTACAGTGCAAGCACCAGCGACGGACGGGAGGAGGGAAGGAGGAGCCGGCGGGGAGCAGCGAGCTGTTAGCAGTATTATTATAGCCGCTTCAAGAGGCCACTCGTTGGGATGGCCACGGGCCCCTAATTGCTCCGGGCCCTCGGGCGGCGACCGAATGACCGATGGGTCAGTCCGCCCCTGCCCACAGGCCATTTCACGTGGCCCCAACACCTCTACTACAGCTGTGGCACCCTCAGCAGCAGAGAGGACAGAACTGCCCCCGCCAGATCCTGCGATTCTCTGTGCAGCTGCCGAGAGGCTTGTCTCTGCCCCTCCGCAGCAGCAGCAGCAGCAGAGAGGAGGACAGAACTTCTCCTACAGATCCTGCGCCTCTGTGTGCAGCCGCAGCACCCCCTCATATCAGAATCCGGTAGCAGACTCCACTTCTCCTCCAGACCCTGCACTTTCTGTGGGCCCCCCCCCCCCTTGACTTCTGATGGTGGGAGGCGGTGGGGGTGCTCTAGACATCTATATACAGCTGGTCCTTTGAGGGCAACCATAATGTTGATGCGGCCCACAAAGAAACAGTTTTGGGCAATGTGGAGGGTATGGATGAAAGAGGAGAGGAGAGCACCATGGAGGAGATGTGGCATTAAGTATTTACAAAAAGGAGTAAGGAGGGTATATCTTTGGCAGTATGTAGGAGAGGAGTGCAGGGGGGTCAGACGTGGGGCAGTATGTAGGAGAGGAGTGCAGGGGGTCAGACGTGGGGCAGTATGTAGGAGAGGAGTGCAGGGGGTCAGACGTGGGGCAGTATGTAGGAGAGGAGTGCGGGGGTCAGACATGGGGAAGTATGTAGGAGAGGAGTGCAGGGGGGTCAGACATGGAGCAGTATGTAGGAGAGGAGTGCAGGGGGTCAGACATGGAGCAGTATGTAGGAGAGGAGTGCAGGGGGTCAGACATGGAGGAGTATGTAGGAGGGGAGTGCAAGGGGTCAGACATGGGGAAGTATGTAAGAGAGAAGTTCAGGGGGTCAGGCATGGAGCAGTATGTAGGAGAGGAGTGCAGGGGGGTTGGACATGGAGCAGTATGTAGGAGAGGAGTGCAGGGGGGTTGGACATGGAGCAGTATGTAGAAGAGGAGTGCAGGGGGTCAGACATGGAGCAGTATGTAGTAGAGGAGTGCAGGGGGTCAGACATGGGGCAGTATGTATGTAGGAGAGGAGTGCAGGGGGTCAGACGTGGAGCAGTATGTAGGAGAGGAGTGCAGGGGGTCAGACGTGGAGCAGTATGTAGGAGAGGAGTGCAGGGGGTCAGACGTGGGGCAGTATGTAGTAGGAGTGCAGGGGGTCAGACATGGGGCAGTATGTAGGAGAGGAGTGCAGGGGGTCAGACATGGGGCAGTATGTAGGAGAGGAGTGCAGGGGGTCAGACATGGAGCAGTATGTAGGAGAGGAGTGCAGGGGGTCAGACATGGAGCAGTATGTGGTAGAGGAGTGCAGGGGGTCAGACATGGAGCAGTATGTGGTAGAGGAGTGCAGAGGGTCAGACATGGGGAAATATGTAGGAGAGGAGTGCAGGGGGTCAGACATGGGGCAGTATGTAGGAGAGGAGTGCAGGGGATCAGACATGGGGCAGTATGTAGGAGAAGAGTGCAGGGGGTCAGACATGGAGCAGTATGTAGGAGAGGAGTGCAGGGGTCAGAAATGGGGCAGTAATTTTTCTCAGCACACTGGCCACACACTGAGGCAGCGTTGTATTGTATTGTGAAATGGGTGCATAGGAGGCATTTTGCCATGTCCATGTGTTGGGACTACACTTGAATAGCTGCCCAACGCAGCCCCCCCCCCCCCCCCCAATCTGGCGTGAATATGCCCTTTGGAAGATTCACCCTCTATTTATCCTTTTTTTTTTATCTTCATCACGGAGAGTGAGAGAAAATCTCAAAGTTTAGGTTAGGGACACTAGTTCTGACGACAAGCAGGGATTTCCCCTCACTTCCTGTTGTGGCTATGGGACAGGAAGAGAAGGAAAATCTCCCCAATCGGACACAGATGTAAAAAAAAAAATATATATATTGGGTGACAGGGTGTCAAATGAATGAAGCCCTGTATTCAGATTATCTTATAAATGCAGTGCTTCATTCATTGTTTATATTATTATTTTTCAGGATTTATATAGCGCCAACAGTTTGCGCAGCGCTTTATCTGCCTTAAACCACTTCAGCTCCGGAAGATTTACCCCCTTTATGACCAGGCCATTTTTTGCGCTACGGCACTGCGTTACTTTAGCTGACAATTGCTCAGTCGTGCGACGCTGTACCCAAATAGAATAAAAAAAAAAAAAAAAAAAAAACACAAATATTTGTTACTATAAAACATATCCCAAAAAAAAAAAAAAAAAGTCTTCATCAATTTAGGCCAATATGGATTCTGCTACATATTTATGGTAAAAAAAACAAAAACAAATCCCAATAAGTGTATATTGATTGGTTTGGTTGTAGCGTCTACAAACTATGGGATAGATTTTTTTAATGTATTTTTTATTTTACTAGTAATGGCGGTGATCAGCGACTTCTAGCGGGACTTGCGATATTGCGGCGGACAAATCGGACACCTGACACTTTTTTGGGGACCAGTGACACTAATAAAGCAATCAGTGCTAAAAATATGCACTGTCACTGTACTAATGACACTGACAGGGAAAGGGTTATCAGGGGTGATCAAAGGGTTAACTGTATCCCTAGGGAGTGCTCGCTAACTGTGGGGGAGGGGCTTGTACTGGGGGAAGGCAGAGATCCATGTTCCTGCTTAGCAGAAGCACAAGATCTCTGCCTTCCCTTATCACAGAACAGCGTTCTGCCTGTACCTCGAACGCTCGGCGCGTTCCAGCGGTCATTGCATCCGCTGATTGGCTCCCACTGTGTCCAATCACAGCAGGACGTATTCACCACGTGCGTGCGAGCCCCGGAAGTACGGAATCATGTGTCTGTGTGTAATTCTGTGCAGCCGCCGCCCCGCAGTAAATAGTACATGGGGCGGTCGGCAGAACTAAAAGGCAAAACTCTTTTTTTTTTTTTTTTAAATGTAAGGGTTTGACACCCATTTAGTTTTTTTTTGTTGTTGTTGTCTGTGTCCTATTGGGGAGATTTCCCTTCACTTCCTGCCCCATAGACAAAACAGGAAGTGAGAGGGAATCCCTGGTTGTCACCAGAGCTAGTGTCCCCACTGGAAGATTCTCCTCAATTCCTGTTCTGGTGACAACTCAAAGTGTGAGACTTATTTTCACTTTGGAATATAGAAAGTAGGAGAAGATGAATTTCCCTACCAGAGACCCAAACAGCAATATAACCGGACACCGGTATAAACCATCAATATCCGAGGATAAAAAAAATAAATAAAATAAAAGATGTTTTGCTTTTGGTTACACATTAAATTCAGTTTAATAGTAATTATAGTAAATAATAGTGGAATGGATAATAATAATAATAATAATGAAATGAATAGGAATATAATGTAATAATAATAATACTGGAATGAATAGGAATATAATGTAATAATAATAATACAATGAATATGAAGGAAACTCGGAGTCGCGCCGTCACTTTGTATCGATTTCTCCCGCGGATAAAATGTAACTAATCTCAGAGCTGTCACTGAGTACCGCCCCCCGTGTCATCTCTGGGCGGAGTCTGTCCGTAGAAGGAGACAAGGGGCGGGGTTTAGGTTGTATGGTGGTGTGGATTGGTTAGTACGGGGAGGGGCGGGGTAGGTGTTGGCGCGCGCGCGGGAGATTAACGCGGGAGAAGAGTGATGTGTATTGAAGTAAAGATGAGGATTTATCGGTTCCCGATCTCGGGGTAAGTACCGGTTTGTCTCCACCACACCGATCCCCGGACCGTCCATGTTCTGAGCCCATTTCACTCTCCCATCCCCCACTGTACAGGTATAAGGACTCTGTATGGTGGGATCTCAGGCTGTACTAGAAGAGCGGGGGGCGGGTAGTGCACAAAGAGAGGAGGGGGGGGGGGGTGCACACACAGGTGGTGCACAAGGATGGGGGGGATGCACAATGAGGGGGGGCACACAGGTGGTGCACAAGGAGGGGGGGGGGGGACGGAACACACAGGTGGTGCACAAGGAGGGGGGGGGGACGGAACACACAGGTGCTGCACGAGGGGGACGGAACACACAGGTGGTGCACAAGGGGGGGGGGGGGACGGAACACACAGGTGGTGCACAAGGAGGGGGGGGGGACGGAACACACAGGTGGTGCACAAGGAGGGGGGGGGACGGAACACACAGGTGGTGCACAAGGAGGGGGGGGGGGACGGAACACACAGGTGGTGCACAAGGAGGGGGGGGGACGGAACACACAGGTGGTGCACAAGGAGGGGGGGGGACGGAACACACAGGTGGTGCACAAGGAGGGGGGGGGGACGGAACACACAGGTGGTGCACAAGGAGGGGGGGGGACGGAACACACAGGTGGTGCACAAGGAGGGGGGGGGGACGGAACACACAGGTGGTGCACAAGGAGGGGGGGGGACGGAACACACAGGTGGTGCACAAGGAGGGGGGGGGGGACGGAACACACAGGTGGTGCACAAGGAGGGGGGGGGGGACGGAACACACAGGTGGTGCACAAGGAGGGGGGGGGGGACGGAACACACAGGTGGTGCACAAGGAGGGGGGGGGGGAACGGAACACACAGGTGGTGCACAAGGAGGGGGGGGGGGGGACGGAACACACAGGTGGTGCACAAGGAGGGGGGGGGGGAACGGAACACACAGGTGGTGCACAAGGGGGGGGGAACGGAACACACAGGTGGTGCACAAGGAGGGGGGGGGGAACGGAACACACAGGTGGTGCACAAGGAGGGGGGGGGGGGAACGGAACACACAGGTGGTGCACAAGGAGGGGGGGGGGGAACGGAACACACAGGTGGTGCACAAGGAGGGGGGGGGGAACGGAACACACAGGTGGTGCACAAGGAGGGGGGGGGGGAACGGAACACACAGGTGGTGCACAAGGAGGGGGGGGGGGGAACGGAACACACAGGTGGTGCACAAGGAGGGGGGGGGGGAACGGAACACACAGGTGGTGCACAAGGAGGGGGGGGGGGGACGGAACACACAGGTGGTGCACAAGGAGGGGGGACGACGGAACACACAGGTGGTGCACAAGGAGGGGGGACGACGGAACACACAGGTGGTGCACAAGGGGGACGGGACACACAGGTGGTGCACAAGGGGGACGGGACACACAGGTGGTGCACAAGGGGGACGGGACACACAGGTGGTGCACAAGGGGGACGGGACACACAGGTGGTGCACAAGGGGGACGGGACACACAGGTGGTGCACAAGGGGGGGGGGCACACACACAGGTGGTGCACAAGGGGGGGGGGACACACACACAGGTGGTGCACAAGGGGGGGGGGGCACACACACAGGTGGTGCACAAGGGGGGGGGGGGCACACACACAGGTGGTGCACAAGGGGGGGGGGCACACACACAGGTGGTGCACAAGGGGGGGGGGACACACACACAGGTGGAGCACAAGGGGGGGGGACACACACACACAGGTGGAGCACAAGGGGGGGGGGGACACACACACAGGTGGAGCACAAGGGGGGGGGGACACACACACAGGTGGAGCACAAGGGGGGGGGGACACACACACAGGTGGAGCACAAGGGGGGGGGGACACACACACAGGTGGAGCACAAGGGGGGGGGGACACACACACAGGTGGAGCACAAGGGGGGGGGACACACACACAGGTGGTGCACAAGGGGGGGGGGGCACACACACAGGTGGTGCACAAGGGGGGGGGGGGCACACACACAGGTGGTGCACAAGGGGGGGGGCACACACACAGGTGGTGCACAAGGGGGGGGGGACACACACACAGGTGGAGCACAAGGGGGGGGGACACACACACAGGTGGAGCACAAGGGGGGGGGGACACACACACAGGTGGAGCACAAGGGGGGGGGGACACACACACAGGTGGAGCACAAGGGGGGGGGGACACACACACAGGTGGAGCACAAGGGGGGGGGACACACACACAGGTGGAGCACAAGGGGGGGGGGACACACACACACAGGTGGTGCACAAGGGGGGGGGGACACACACACAGGTGGTGCACAAGGGGGGGGGGCACACACACAGGTGGTGCACAAGGGGGGGGGGGACACACACACAGGTGGTGCACAAGGGGGGGGGGACACACACACAGGTGGTGCACAAGGGGGGGGACACACACACAGGTGTGCACAAGGGGGGGGGGGACACACACACAGGTGGTGCACAAGGGGGGGGGACACACACAGGTGGTGCACAAGGGGGGGGGGACACACACAGGTGGTGCACAAGGGGGGGGGGGACGGAACACACAGGTGGTGCACAAGGAGGGGGGGGGGGGAACGGAACACACAGGTGGTGCACAAGGAGGGGGGGGGGAACGGAACACACAGGTGGTGCCAAGGAGGGGGGGGGGAACACACAGGTGGTGCACAAGGAGGGGGGGAGACGGAACACAGGTGGTGCACAGGGGGGGGAACACACAGGTGGTGCACAGGGGGGGGAACACACAGGTGGTGCACAGGGGGGGGGAACACACAGGTGGTACACAGGGGGGGGAACACACAGGTGGTACACAGGGGGGGGAACACACAGGTGGTGCACAGGGGGGGGGGGAGGGAACACACAGGTGGTGCACAGGGGGGGGAGGGAACACACAGGTGGTGCACAAGGGGGGAGGGAACACACAGGTGGTGCACAAGGGGGGAGGGAACACACAGGTGGTGCACAAGGGGGGGGGGAGGGAACACACAGGTGGTGCACAAGGGGGGGGGGGGAGGGAACACACAGGTGGTGCACAAGGGGGGGGGGGGAACACACAGGTGGTGCACAAGGGGGGGGGGAACACACAGGTGGTGCACAAGGAGGGGGGGAGGGAACACACAGGTGGTGCAAAAGGAGGGGGGGAGGGAACACGCAGGTGGTGCAAAAGGAGGGGGGCACAGGTAGTGCAAAAGGAGGTGAGAGGAGGGGCAGGTAGTGCACAATGAGGTGGGACACAGAAGGGGGGGAGGGGGGAGAGAGGGGAGACACTGGTAGTGCACGAGAGGGGGGGGATACAAGGAGTGGAGAGGTGGGGGGGACGGTTGGTGCAGGAGGGTGTTTCTCAAGTCGAGTTGTCAGATTAGGCCACCTGAAACCGGTCATCTTGGTACACCCCACCCTTGTCCGCAGTATGCCAATAGTTGCCAAGTGGACATCTTCACACCCACCGATGTCTCGCATTTAACACTCTTTGCCATTAAACTTTGCTTATAAGAAACATTATTTTGATATCGGGCAGACTGTTTAGATGTTGAATTATATAAGCAGCCGTGTTCTGTCAGATCAGCAAACCTGTGAGATGCGCAGGCTCCCTGCAGCTTTTAAAATTCAACATCAAAACAGACGGATTAGAAAATCCCGTATTTCACTATATAACCCTTTCATGACTAAGCCTATTTTTGGAATTTGGTGTTTACAAGTTAAAATCCTTATTTTTTTGCTAGAAAATTACTTGGAACCCCCAAATATATATATATATATATATATATATATATATATATATATATATATATATATATATTATATATATATATATATATATATATATATATATATATATATAATTTTTTTTTTTTATTATTAGCAGGGATCCTCAAACCAAGGCCCTCCAGCTGTTGCGAAACTACACGTCCCATGAGGCATTGTAAAACTCTGACATTCACAGACATGACCAGGCATGATGGGAATTGTAGTTCCTAAACAACTGGAGGGCCGTAGTTTGAAGACCCATGCTCTAGAGAATAAAACGGCGATTGTTGCAATATTTTATGTCACACGGTATTTGCGCAGCGGTGTTTTAAACGCACATTTTTGGGAAAAGACACTTTCATGAATAAAAAAAAAAAAAAAATGAAACCATAAAATTAGCCCAATTTTTTGCATAATGTGAAAGATATTACGCCGAGTAAATAGATACCAGACATGCCACACTTTATAATTGCACGCACTCGTGGAATGACGACAAAGTACGGTACCTAAATTCAATAGGTGACACTTTAAATTTTTTTTTTTTTTTACAGTTACCAGGTTAGAGTTACAGAGGAGGTCTAGTGCTAGAATTATTGCACTCGCTCTGATGATCGCGGCGATACCTCACATGTGTGATTTGAATAGTTTACATATGCAGGCGCTACTTCCGTATGCGTTTTCTTTGCTTCGCGAGCTTATTAAAATGATTAAATTGTTTAAAAAACAAAAACAACTAATTTGATCACTTTTATTGCTGTTGCAAGGAATGTAAACATCCCTTGTGACAGTAATAGGTGGTGACAGGTACTCTTTATGGAGGGATCGGGGGGGGGGGGGGGGGGGGGGTTTAAAAGACCCCAAATCCCTCCTTTGCACTTCAAAGTATTTAGATCGCCGAAAACGGCGATTCTGAATACTGTATATATTTTTTTTTTTAAACCGACGCCATTGGCAGCCGAGTAAATGGGAAGTGACATCATGACGTCGCTTCCGTGTTTACTGTTAAGAGACTGAAATTATGCCGCTTACGGATCGTAAATCGGTGCTCCCGGTGGGGTAACTGGGGGGGGGGGGGCGGCATAACAGCTGAGCGGCTTTTAGCCGTTTAAAACATTTAAACCTTGTAAGTCTACTATAGTAGAGGTCGACTGATATGGGTTTTTCTCTGGCCGATACCGATATTTAGAAATCACCATGGGCGATTTATGATGCCGGGGTTGTGTGTTTTATTTTTGTTGGGCTGATTATTTTTTTTTTTTTTTCCTTCATCTCATAAAATCTAACAGACGCCTTTCACACTGGGGTGTTTTTCATGCGCTTTTGGTCTAAAAATAGCGCCTGTAAAACGGCTCCCCTGCAGTCTGTATGGAAGCCCCGAGTGCTTTCACAATGAGGCGATGCGCTGGCAGGACGTTAAAAATAAATAAATAAATAATAATAAAAAAGTCCTGCGAGCAGTATCTTTGGAGTGGTGTACACCGCTCCTCCACCACTCCTGCCCATTGAAATGAATCACCGCTGCCGAAGCGCATGCAATGGGATTTGGCAGCGGCGATTCACGGGCACATTTAACCCCTTCCTCAGCCGCTAGCTGGATTATAATCAAAGATTTAGTCTTTAAATGGTTAAACTGAGAACTCTACACAGGGAGTTTATTTCATTCATAAGTGTAAACATTGTATCTCTGATTTTTTTTTTTACTTGGCAGACTGCCCAGAGAGCAAACAAAGTTCATTGATGTCTTCAGGCAACTTGTATCATCAGCCTTTTTTAACAGCACAATCGGCTGATGCCATTAATTAAAAAAGCCAAATATCAGCTGATATATCGGCCGACCTCCTATACTATAGTGCAGTTCTGCAAAAAGCACCAAAAAAAACATAGCTGTGAACCAGGCCTGAGACGTTTAGTAACGTAATGGGGGTTAAAAAATAAAATAAAAATTAGCCCTTTATAGTACAAAATAAAAAGCAGAGAAATCGCTACTGTAGAGGTTATTACTGTAGAACTGTGACTAATATTTACAGTAGCAATTATTTGCTTTTTTTGTACTATAAAGGGCTCCCCCCCCCCCCAATTATTTTGCTGGCCGATTAATCAATTACTAGTTTCATAAATCAATTTGTTGATTAATCGATTAGTACTTTCAGCCCTAATTGGATTGCATGGGTGTTCACACTTATCTGATTTATGTCCAAACTGTCAGTTTGCAGTGTAATCTAAGAGATGAAATGGGGGGGGGGTCATTACCATTATATTGACACTCCCACCAGTTTGCATATGGCAGTGGTGAACTGTCATGCGAGTCAGGTGTGATACGTGGATTCGCACCAATGTGACCC
>JAZDVW010002961.1:0-74373 GCA_037367395.1 Lithobates pipiens
TACAAATTGCATTTTGTGTTTACTTGTGTTGTCCTTGACTATTGTTTAAATTGGTTTGATGTTCCGAAACACTTAAGTGTGACAAACATGCAAAGGAACAGGAAATGAGGAAGGGGGCAAACACTTTTTCACACCACTGTATTCTGTTACATATTTTTGATTAAAAAAAAAATACCCCTAGGCGTATATGGATTGGTTTGTGCGAAAGCGATCGCGTCTACAAACTACGGGAAAGATTTACGGACTTTTTATTTATTTTTTTACTAGTAATGGCGGCGATCAGCCATTTGTAGCAGGACTGCGATTTTGCGGAGGACAAATCTGATACCAAATGACACTTTTTGGGGATCAGTGCTAAATAATATGCCCTGGCAGGGAAGGGGGTTAACATCAGGGGCGATCGAAGGGTTAGGTGTGGCTTGCTTACTGTGGGGGGGGGGAAATGCTGTGACTGGAGGAACACCAATCCGTGTCCCTGCTTAGCAGAAACACAAGCTCTCCATCTTCCTCCCTCTTGTTTACATAGGCCAGTGATGGCGAACCTCGGCACCACAGATGTTTTGGAACTACATTTCCCATGATGCTCCACTACACTGCAGAGTGCCAGAGCATCATGGGAAATGTAGTTCCAAAACATCTGGGGTTGCCAAGGTTCGTCATCACCGACATAGGCAGACCGCCATTCCTGAAATGATTGCGAGGTGTTGGCGGCCATCGGAAACCTGCTGATTGGATCCCGCTGTGTCCAAACACAGAAGGGGAGAGCGGGTCTCTGGGGGGGGAACGCGCACACGCCCCCAGAACCACTGCTCCAAACCAGGTACAGGTGCCTTCTCACGCGGGAAGACCACCCTGCCGCAGTATCTACATGTGAAGGTCCATAAAATGGTCCTCGTCACACTCGGACCAAGATTTAATACCACTCAATTTCCAGGAATTGTACTTTATAATATACAGGAGAGAAGTGGGCTGTCCCCACCATGGCATGTCACCACTAAAGAGGCAAGGTCGCTTCTAAGGGGGTGCGTTCTGTGCACCCCTCCAATTATGGGACATTCCACTGATCACATGTATGTATTTTACAATAAAAAGCAGATTAGGAACGAATGTTCCAGACAGATGATGTGGTCCAGTATGTAGACGAGTTGCAGAACGAGTACCAGTTCCCTTTTCTGTACCCCAAGCCTCCATTGTGGTTGGGTGTCTTCACCACCGTCTCTACTTCTGGCCAGGCTGGCGCTTGGTAAAAGACAAGTTCCGCTTTTCTCCAGTCGGAGAGCGTCAAGGCTTTTTACCAAGAGGCACGCTACGAAAAATTACAATGAAGCCCAAAGTTAGGGCAAGACAAAGAGGGGGGGGGGGGGGGTCCTTCACAATATCCTTTCAGGATTCATCCAAAGCTCCAATCTGACACACCGAGATAGAGAAGGCCAAGGAAGCTCAATATTTCTCATACGGAGGAACATCTAGAGCAGTGATGGGGAACCTCGGCACCCCAGATGTTTTGGAACTACATTTCCCATGATGCTCAGGCACTCTGCAGTGTAGTGGAGCATCATGGGAAATGTAGTTCCAAAACATCTGGGGTGCCAAGGTTCGCCATCACTGATCTAGAGGCACCTGCTGGATCACATCATACAGAATCCAAATATCGGGGGGGGTGGAGGAATGCAGAGACCTGTGCTCAGATCTCCAAACTACGGCCCTCTAGCTGTTGTGAACTACATGTCCCATGAGGCATTGTGGAATGGGCATGATGGGAATTTTAGTTCCTGTCCAACTAGAGGGCCATAGTTTGAAGACCCTGAATATACATCCTATCCTTCTCCACAAAACAGTGGTCTCCAAACTGCAGCCAGGTGCACCATTCCTCCCCTCCCATAGGCTTCCCTTCCCCCTCTTCCCTTACTTTTACTGACCAGGCCCGACATTTATTCCCACTCATGCTGGGGCATTCTCTTCTTACGTCTGAAGCACAAGCCCTTTTGTTTAGAAAGTTATAGCCCATGGTCTAATGGATGCCTCTCCCAGTAGTGAGGAGCCCCCTGGTCCAATGGATGTCTCTCCCAGTAGTGAGGAGCCCCCTGGTCCAATGGATGCCCCCTCCCAGTAGTGAGGAGCCCCCTGGTCCAATGGATGCCCCTCCCAGTAGTGAGGAGCCCCCTGGTCCAATGGATGTCTCTCCCAGTAGTGAGGAGCCCCCTGGTCCAATGGATGTCTCTCCCAGTAGTGAGGAGCCCCCTGGTCTAATGGATGCCCCCTCCCAGTAGTGAGGAGCCCCCTGGTCCAATGGATGCCCCTCCCAGTAGTGAGGAGCCCCCTGGTCCAATGGATGCCCCTCCCAGTAGTGAGGAGCCCCCTGGTCCAATGGATGCGCCCTCCCAGTAGTGAGGAGCCCCCTGGTCCAATGGATGCCCCCTCCCAGTAGTGAGGAGCCCCCTGGTCCAATGGATGCCCCCTCCCAGTAGTGAGGAGCCCCCTGGTCCAATGGATGCCCCTCCCAGTAGTGAGGAGCCCCCTGGTCTAATGGATGCCTCTCCCAGTAGTGAGGAGCCCCCTGGTCTAATGGATGTCTCTCCCAGTAGTGAGGAGCCCCCTGGTCCAATGGATGCCCCCTCCCAGTAGTGAGGAGCCCCCTGGTCTAATGGATGTCTCTCCCAGTAGTGAGGAGCCCCCTGGTCCAATGGATGCCCCCTCCCAGTAGTGAGGAGCCCCCTGGTCTAATGGATGCCTCCCCCAGTAGTGAGGAGCCCCCTGGTCTAATGGATGCCCCCTCCCAGTAGTGAGGAGCCCCCTGGTCCAATGGATGTCTCTCCCAGTAGTGAGGAGCCCCCTGGTCCAATGGATGCCCCTCCCAGTAGTGAGGAGCCCCCTGGTCCAATGGATGCCCTTCCCAGTAGTGAGGAGCCCCCTGGTGCGAATGGATGCCTCTCCCAGTAGTGAGGAGCCCCCTGGTCCGAATGGATGCCCCCTCCCAGTAGTGAGGAGCCCCCTGGTCCAATGGATGTCTCTCCCAGTAGTGAGGAGCCTCCTGGTCTAATGGATGCCTCCCCCAGTAGTGAGGAGCCCCTGGTCTAATGGATGCCTCTCCCAGTAGTGAGGAGCCCCCTGGTCCAATGGATGCCCCTCCCAGTAGTGAGGAGCCCCCTGGTCCAATGGATGCCTCTCCCAGTAGTGAGGAGCCCCCTGGTCCAACGGATGCCCCCTCCCAGTAGTGAGGAGCCCCCTGGTCCAACGGATGCCCCCTCCCAGTAGTGAGGAGCCCCCTGGTCCAACGGATGCCCCCTCCCAGTAGTGAGGAGCCCCCTGGTCCAACGGATGCCCCCTCCCAGTAGTGAGGAGCCCCCTGGTCCAACGGATGCCCCCTCCCAGTAGTGAGGAGCCCCCTGGTCCAACGGATGCCCCCTCCCAGTAGTGAGGAGCCCCCTGGTCCAACGGATGCCCCCTCCCAGTAGTGAGGAGCCCCCTGGTCCAACGGATGCCCCCTCCCAGTAGTGAGGAGCCCCCTGATTTAATGCAGTGGTTCCCAACCGGTCCTGAAGTACCCCCAAAGGGCCAGGTTCTCTTTTGCAGAGTTGCTTTAAATATCAATGACATGCCATCGATAACATAATTCTCATCTAAGGTAAGTTGCCAAAACCTGGCCCCTACATGAGGCCTGAGAACCACTGGTCTAATGGATACACCTCCAGTAGTGAGGAACCCCCCTGATCTAATTAAGTCAGGGGTGTCCAAACTACGGCCCTCCAGTTGTTCAGGAACTACAATCCCCATCATGCCTAGTCATGTCTTTGAATGTCAGAGTTTTACAATGCCTCATGGGATGTGTAGTTCCACAACAGCTGGAGGGCTGTAGTTTGGACACCCCTGAATTAAGTGGTTCTCAACCTGTCCAAGTTCCCCCAACAGGCCATGATTTCAGGTTCTCTTACTTTGATTTAAAGAGGAAGTAAACCCTGATGGGTTCACCCTCTGATTCCCTGCAAAGGTAAAGCATAATGGACTACTATGCATCGCATAGTAGTTCATCATCTGTCACTTACCTGACACAGGAGCCAGCGAAGTCACCGCTGTCCCCTGTAGTTCCAAGCGTCCATCTTCTTGGTGGGTCTCGCTGCTCCGGCGCTGTGATGACGTCACTCCCGTGCATTCGCACGGGAGCCGACACTGGCCGCAATCTGCGGCTTACCCAGTGCGCCGCTGTCTACAGGTAAATATCTCCTAAACCGTATAGGTTTAGGAGATATTTCTTGGACCTACAAGTAAGCCTTAATCTAGGATTACCTGTAGGTCAAAGTGGTTTGTAAGGGTTTACAACCACATTTTAAAAGCAGCTCTGCAAAGTAAAGGAAAACCTGAAAGCATGACCCGTTGGGGGAACTTGGACATTACTGGAGGGGCATCCATTAGACCAGTGGTTCTCCACCTCAAATACCCCCAAGGGGCCATGTTTTGGGGACCTTCCCAACGTCCTTGATTTAAAGCAGCTCTGCAATGCTATTGATAAGCCATTCTATGGAAGGGAAGTTCTCAAAACCTGGCCTGTTGGGGGTACTTGAGGACCGAGGTTGAGAACCCCCTCGTCTAATGGATGCCCCTCCCACAGCGAGGAGCCCCCTGGGCCAATGGCTGTATCCTGCCATTTGCTTAGCTCTAGGTCTGTCAGCTCTATGGACCTCTCCAAATTCATATCCATTACCGGCACCATGTATGATGTTCTCTTCAGGTTTTAGATTCCATATTGTGTCCTCTGTTGTCTCCAGAAGTTAAGGGGGGGGAATCCCAAGAGTGATCTACCCTCCCTGATAGAGCCATGTTCCCATTGGTGAAGAGCATCTTCCTCTTCTAGCCATCATCAGAAACTGAAAACCTCGTGATCTGGTACAGACCACCTTCCCCCCCCCCCAGAACTTGGAGACCATTCATAATGTAGGATATGCTGCATGTACATATCCATCTCAGCTTGTAGACCCCCCTCTTATGTGGACATGGTGGGGACTTTAAGGTTCTAGCAATCTACGGAGGTCCATTCATCACCTGATCTCACAATGCCATTTGCATTCAGCTTCCCATGCTCTGCGAGGAGCCCCCGGGGCCAATGGCTGTATCCTGCCGTTTGCTTAGCTGTAGGTCTGTCAGCTCTATGGACCTCTCCAAATTTATATCCATTACCGGCACCATGTATTATGTTCTGGACACCGGTGGCAAGAAAAGCGCCCTGAGGCGATTCAGTTCGTATAGGTAGCGCTAGATAATGAATGAATGACTGACTTATGTTCTCTTCAGGTTTTAGATTCCATGTTGTGTCCTACGTTGTCTCCAGAAGTTAAGGGGGGAATCCCAAGAGTGATCTACCCTCCCTGATAGAGCCATGTTCCCATTGGTGAAGAGCATCTTCCTATTCTAGCCATCAGAAACTGAAAACCTCGTGATCCGATACAGATCACCTCCCCCCCCCCCCCCCCCCCAGAGGTCCTAAACCACCAGTACTCCCAGAACTTGGAGACCATCCATAACGTAGGATATGCTGCATGTACATATCCATCTCAGCTTGTAGACCCCCATGTTATGTGGACATGGTGGGGACTTTAAAGGTCCATTCATCACCTGATCTCACAATCCCATTTGCATTCAGCTTCCCGTGCTCTGCGAGGAGCCCTCGAACCATCATTGGTGGATCTGCTCCTGCACATACCAATGCAAGTCATGTGAATGGCCATGTGTCCCCTCAAACAGGTCTTACCAATTCAGGAAGGTGGTACTATGCCCCTGAGTGTAGTCATGTGCCCACCAGGTCTTTTATAACATCAATACAAAAGAGTTTATATATTTTAAACTTTTATTGGAAAAAAAAAGTTATTTACAAAATCTACTAAAAATGCAAAAACACTCATGTACATATGAAGGCCGAGAGGTCTCCGGGGACACTCCCATTATACCAGGATAAAAGATCAGATACCAACCCCCCCCCCTCCCCCCCATATATAATTATAACAAACCAGTTACATTTCATAAGACACAATGGTGCAAAGTTACTCTGAAGCGAGGAGTAAAGCGGTCAGCTCCGTACTCCATGTTGACCACACAATTTACACAGTCCTGGAAAGGCAGAAAAGGATGGCATCCGTCTCCACACTGCAGAGGTAAAACCATGGCAGCCCACCATCTCTGCTCAGGAATCCTTGAAAGTGCAGCATTATGGAAGTGTGGAGTCAGATGGAAGCTGGCAAGACACCGCGCCTTAAAGGTCAGACATATTCCTTGCCACCTGCGGATGAAGCCTTGGTCCGTGCACCTCCCGTCTTTGGGTAGCCTTTGGTGCTGTAGCCGGTTTTCCGGGGACACGAGCAGGCCAGGAGAGCGCCGCCGATCAGGGTCAAGAATGAGCCAGCCCAGCCAAGGAATACGCCAGCGCCGAATTCATACCTGGGGAGGGAAACAATGGAGAAAGTTAGAGATAAACCATCACATGCTGGGGGTTCACTACCCCCATCTAGTAGCAGATGGAGGACAGCTGAGAAAGCAATACTGGAAGTGGCAACTTACTTTGTGTTGATGGGAGTCAGAGGGTTGTAGAAGTCCCGGATGATTTGATTTCCATACCAGGAGCAGGCAATGAGGGCCGCCAGACCTGCAGGGCAAGACAATATACTATAAGTAAGGGTTCCACACAAAAAAGATTTGCCTCCCGCCAAAGACACCACCACAAAGACCTCGCCCTCAAAGCCCGTGTCAGAAAAGGTTCCCTTTCCAATAACCCTGCCAGACTTCCCAGACGAAAAAGTCTTTACCATAAAGGCCACCACACCAAAAAAAAAGTCCAAGCCAGAAGCCTTCCCACCAGAGACCCCTCTGCCAATATAGCCTGCACCACAAGCCCTCCTAACCAATAAACCATAGAGCTCTCCATGCCAAAGGCCCACCTACCTTTAAAGCACACACACTATACCACTAAAGTCCATGCCTTTCAAAAAATGACCCCACTACTACAAAAAGCCATCCCTTTCAAAAGACCTATGAACAATTCCAAGCCCTGGTTGATATCAGTTTTCAGGTTTGGGCTCAGAGTCACCATCTGAGGTTCTAAAAGGTTCACTCCATCCAAACTGAAGTCAAGTCTTGGTGTTCAGTGGATGCTGAAACCAGAGGTCTCCTGTATCCGAGGCTCTGGGATCTGTGCCAGGTTTCCCCGTTCTAGAACAACCCACCTCAAACTTTGCAATGGGATCCCTCCCATGCCTTTATCTAAGAGATCCATTTGAAGTGGAAGACCAAAACGCCCTCAATGCCTGGAAGAGTTACCCCAGAACAGCTGGGTCTACCACCCTCTATGAACAGATTGCACCCACAAGCCTGGTACTCACCCCCCAGCAGGAAAATGAAGCCTCCGGTCATGGCAATCCGTGCCTTCTTCACCTTGTCATCACCCCCACATTTGGTGCACTTCATCCCCATGGTGGAAATGGCCATGCCGACTACCCCGAGAACAATGGAGAGCACCATGAGGGCCCGGGTGGCCTGCAGGGCAGCTGTGGAGAGAAGAGAAGAGGGTTAGTCATGTTCAATACTACGAGAACAATGCAGACTACTTTGGTTTTCAGGCCATGTACAGAGGAATAGTATAATAATCGGTATTTTACCAGCAGCTCGAGGTGACGGTCCTCGTATTTCTGGTTTAAAGCGTCTCTAGCCAAAACATTCCCTAGATTTGGATGGAGTGGAACTTGTGCCCTTTGTCCCAGTGTCATCCAGACAAAGGGAAAGGCCTTTCCATTGTCACTAGAACAGGAAGTGGGGGGAAATGTACCTGGGGAATTTCCGTTACTTCCTGTTGGGTCACTGGGACAGGAAATGAAGGGAAATCTAATAGGACAAACCTGACAGAGCTACCAACCTACTCTCTCCCAACCAACACCACAGCTTTGTCCAGTTATACTTTATAGCACTTCAGTGTCCAGCACCCCCTAGAGAGGGAAAATGTTCTGCCTCGTGTTCCCCCAGTGCAAGTCGCAGCTCTCCCCTAATGGCGGCCAGATCAGAACTACAGGAGAGCCTTATCTGCGGACCAGCTAAAGGCCACAGACCAGCTAAAGGCCACAGACCAGCTAAATGGCCACAGACCAGCTAAAGGCCACAGACCAGCTAAAGGCCACAGACCAGCTACCTGAACAGCACCCCAAGCCCACCATTATGGCCTCAACTAGAACCCCCAAGAGGGACCCCGTTATGACCCCCATCTGAAATGTGATGGAGATTTCGGGAGGTTGTTCAGGGCAAGAAAAAGCTAGAAACCAGCTGCAGAGATTTTGCCACCATTATGGAAAGTCTCTAGAGACAGTAGAGTGATGTCCACATTCCTCCGGCCTCCTTCACACTTTGCCCTGTACAGGTAAGACCCTCCCGAGGACCAGGAGACGCTTTCTGTGGATCACATTTCACATGGCCAGGAGGAGATCAAGTGAGCAATCTACCCCCTCCCCCACCCCCCAGGAAAGCCCTGAAGCCACCATACCTGGGCCTGCCGATTCCTGTCCCCGGCAAATTCCTCAGTGCAGGAGGAGGAGAACAAAAACAAGCCCCCTTCCTCCTTCCACCAACGCTACCGCTCACCGACATCTGCCGGAACGGCTCATTTCTCATACACCCGACATCAGTCTGAACATCTTCCCCGCCACACCCACCAATCAGAACATTCTGGCCACCGACAGGTCAAGGACATCTGAATGTGGGTGTGATATATGAGGCTGCAAGTGAACATGTTGTCCCTGAAGTTGGTCATTGCAGTTTGTTTTATAGGAGGCTATGGAGGAGCCAGACCAGTCAGGGTGTCCATGGTGACCCATGTCCACAGCTAAAAGCGCGCCCCCCCCCCCCCATTACAAATGGGCACATGAACTGGACAACAAAGCAATGGAAGAAGGTGGCCTGGTCTGATGATGAACACAACGAGTTTGGGATGTCGAATTGGGTCTCCAAATTCTTCAGATCTCAAGTCGGTTGAGCATCTTGTGGGATGAGCTGGAGAAAAGTCTAATTCATGGAGGCCTCACCTCCCAGCTTACAGGGCTTAAAGGATCTACTACTGATAACAGCACACCTTCAGGAGGTCTAGTGGAGTCCAACTACGCCCAACCTCAAAACCAAACAAGATGGCCGGCACTGGAAAGTACTTCACACAACCAACTTCAGAGCCAACCATCAGAATAAAAACCCCCACAAACCTAAAGATGAAGTCCCAAAACACAGAAATCCACCATTCCGAAAAGATCCAATTCTCTCTTCATTGAGATCCTCAACACGAGGAAATGTGACCACATCTCTCACCTTCATAAATAGACCTCCGAAAACAGGAATGGTCTACAACAGTGATGGTGGAACCTCCCTTGAGATGTACTTGTAGACCAGTGATGGTGAACCTTGGCACCCCGGATGTTTTGGAACTACATTTCCCATGATGCTCATGCACTCTGCAGTGTAGTGGAGCATCATGGGAAATGTAGTTCCAAAACATCTGGGGGTGCCGAGGTTCACCATCACTGGTCTACAAGTACATCTCAAGGGAGGTTCCACCATTACTCATCAACTGCAACATATCAATCCGGGAAGGGTTCTCATCCTTCGCCTTCCCAGGACAATTGTTCCAAGAGAAGGAGGAGAGATCATAGTGCTCACCGCTGTCCTATAGAAAAGATTCTACTCACAAATCCCAAGCTTCAGCCCATACAAGTGCAACCCCTCCAGGGGATCCTCCAGGCATCAGTGGTCCCATCATGCTCCCTCCACACCCAACAAATGTCAAGGAGTCCAGCAGCTTCTGAAGTATGAGATCTACATCCTCCAAGGGGTCCCATCCCCCCCATTGGGAATCTTTGATGCAGTTTGGGGCATCTCAGTGTTTTGGCAAGTTTAGGAGTATTCTGGTGGAGTTCTGAGCCCTTCTGCACAGTTATGGAATTGTCTGGGGGAAGAGATGCCATGATGGGTCAGGGCTGTTCAGGCAGGAAAAAGGGGGGAGGGGACCTAATCAGCATTAGGTAGGTGGTCATAATGTTATGGCCGATTGGTGTGCAAGCCATGAACCGAGGGCCAGCTGGACATGAGCCATACTGCAGGTTGTCTGTATTGTCCTCCTAAATGCACCCCTGACCCCCACCTATACCACACTACCTACCCCCTCCCTGCACAGACCACATGGCCCCCACTCTACCCCTGAGCACACACCACCATACCCCTCCCCTAGCACCAGACTATGCTATGCCCCTGAGCACAGGCCACCCTGCGCCCCACACCATACCCCTGAGCACAGGCCACCCTGCCAAACTGCCCCCCCCCCCCCCGAGCACTAGACTACACCATGCCCCCCTGCAACATACATGGCCCCCTGTCCCTCCCCCACAACACCAGGACCTGTGCACAGGCTGACCCCATAATCAGGGGCCAGACCGGCTCTGTCTCCTCCAGATTGGATGACAGGAGACTCCTTATCGGCGGCTTCACCGAGACGGAAAGTAACCAGAGAACCGTGCCGGGATCAATTATACAGAAGATGGTTTTCTATGGAGTCTGCACTACTCTGATCATCTATGGGAGGAGGGGTCACATGTGCAAAAAATGGGGGGACTCCTCAAGGGAGCCTGACCACATGTACAGAGGAAGTGGGGCCACTCACCCCAGGGGGGCCTGACCACATGTACAGAAGGGGCACTCACCCTAGGGGGGCCTGACCACATGTACAGAGGAAGTGGGGCCACTCACCCCAGGGGGGCCTGACCACATGTACAGAAGGGGCACTCACCCCAGGGGGGCCTGACCACATGTACAGAAGGAGGGCCACTCACCCCAGGGGGGCCTGACCACATGTACAGAAGGGGGGCACTCACCCCAGGAGAGCCTGACCACATGTACAGAAGGAGGGCACTCACCCCAAGGGGGCCCGACCACATGCAGACATTCTGCAGATTTCCCCACTATGGGCAACCAATGTAAACCTACCAAATCCGGCCCCCCACAGTGCCAGGGAAACCTGAAGGAGAGGGTACAATCAGATTGCCCCCCCCCCCCCCCGGTGTGTGCAGCATTAGACAATACATGGCCTCCTACATTCTCCATACTACAAGAGGAAGGATAGTCTCCCTTTTATTGCTGCAACATGACGACATCTGTACAATGAGCAGTGAGGTGCGAGGAGTCGGGGGTTGTACTACGCAGCAGTATATGGCGGAGATGAGTCAGCAGCCATTACAGGACAGGTAGGAGAGTCCCAGGTGACACAACAGAGTCACACCCCGAGAGGGGGGAGGGGAGGGAGGAAGGGGGAGGGGAGTTTCATAGAAACTGTACAGAGAATAAGGAGGTAAACACAGGAGGAAACTACAACTCCCCCCCTCCCCCTCCACACTTCCTCCTCCGTCCAACCCCGAGAACAAATAACCACACGTCACCCCCGGGGGTCACCCCCAAGAGACCTCCTGAGGAGGGGCAACTGCTCCATTCCCTGCCCAATCACAGGCAAGCCTGAGACCCTTCTAGGGGCACATGGCTCATCCCCAACGGGGCAATTCACCAACTACCCCCCCCCCCCCCCCCCCCCCCCCCTCTCCAAACTAAAGAACCTTCCAGAAGCTCCTTCATAGGGCCCAGAGCTCACCAACTACCCCACCATCAACTCACAATGGGGCACCAGCATAACCCTGTTACAGAATGAGGGGGCCCTCTACCCTCATACAATATAGTATCGGGCCCTCATATACAATATAGTATGGGGCCCCTCTACCCTCGTATACAATACAGTATCGGGCCCCTCTACCCTCGTATACAATATAGTATCGGGGGGCCCCTACCCTCGTATACAATACAGTATGGGGCCCCCCTACCCTCGTATACAATACAGTATGGGGCCCCCCCTACCCTCGTATACAATACAGTATGGGGCCCCCCCTACCCTCGTATACAATACAGTATGGGGCCCCCCCTATCCTCGTATACAATACAGTATGGGGCCCCCCCTACCCTCGTATACAATATAGTATCGGGGCCCCCCCTACCCTCGTATACAATATAGTATCGGGCTCCCCCTACCCTCGTATACAATATAGTATGGGGCCCCCCCTACCCTCGTATACAATACAGTATGGGGCCCCCCCTACCCTCGTATACAATACAGTATCGGGGCCCCCCCTACCCTCGTATACAATACAGTATCGGGGCCCCCCCTACCCTCGTATACAATACAGTATCGGGCCCTCGTATACAATACAGTATCGGGCCCTCGTATACAATACAGTATGGGGCCCCTCCACCCTCGTATACAATATAGTATGGGGCCCCTCCACCCTCGTATACAATATAGTATCGGGCCCCCTACCCTCATATACAATACAGTATGGGGCCCCTCCACCCTCGTATACAATACAGTATGGGGCCCCTCTACCCTCATATACAATACAGTATGGGGCCCCTCCACCCTCGTATACAATACAGTATGGGGCCCCTCCACCCTCATATACAATACAGTATGGGGCCCCTCCACCCTCGTATACAATATAGTATCGGGCCCTGCAGTCTGTGGAGCGGCTCACACCTTGTGTAGAGGATTGGAGGCTCACGTGGCCCCCGCCCTCAGATAAGTCAGTGAAAGGGCCGATAACCCCCCTTATCAGCAGATAAGAGGTAGCGGAAAACAGGTAACGGAAGTGTCTGCACACCTGAGAATGCCACAGACACACCAACCGCCTTCCCGGGACCGTGCCTCATCTATAGGGGCATTGTAGGGACAATCCGGGGCTGGCACAGAGCCGGGAACACAGTCAATGCCGGGAGGAGAGGTGGGGGAGGGGGGAGGAAAGTTCAAACTGAAACCGGTCTGACTGGTTCTGGGAAGCCAGTGAATGAAACCGGCCACCGCCCAACCAGCTGGCCCTCCGATCACCAACGTCTGACCAAGAGGAACTCAGGGGGCGCACGCCCCCCCTCCAATAACCCACCATGAGGGGGCCTCACCTGGGAATCCCACCAATACAACGAGACTCAACCAGATCCACTCAACCAGATCCACCCAACCGTACAGCCAATACACCTGCCAATCCTGAGCCACCCAACAAGTCACCGTACAACCAGATCCACCCAACCGTACAGCCAATACACCTTCCAATCCTGAGCCACCCAACAAGTCACCGTACAACCAGATCCACCCAACCGTACAGCCAATACACCTTCCAATCCTGAGCCACCCAACAAGTCACCATACAACCAGCCAATACACCTTCCAATCCTGAGCCACCCAACAAGTCACCGTACAACCAGATCCACCCAACCGTACAGCCAATACACCTTCCAATCCTGAGCCACCCAACAAGTCACCATACAACCAGCCAATACACCTTCCAATCCTGAGCCACCCAACAAGTCACCGTACAACCAGATCCACCCAACCGTACAGCCAATACACCTTCCAATCCTGAGCCACCCAACAAGTCACCGTACAACCAGATCCACCCAACCGTACAGCCAATACACCTTCCAATCCTGAGCCACCCAACAAGTCACCGTACAACCAGATCCACCCAACCGTACAGCCAATACACCTTCCAATCCTGAGCCACCCAACAAGTCACCGTACAACCAGATCCACCCAACCGTACAGCCAATACACCTTCCAATCCTGAGCCACCCAACAAGTCACCGTACAACCAGATCCACCCAACCGTACAGCCAATACACCTTCCAATCCTGAGCCACCCAACAAGTCACCATACAACCAGATCCACCCAACCGTACAGCCAATACACCTTCCAATCCTGAGCCACCCAACAAGTCACCATACAACCAGATCCACCCATCCGTACAGCCAATACACCTTCCAATCCTGAGCCACCCAACAAGTCACCATACAACCAGCCAATACACCTGCCAATCCTGAGCCACCCAACAAGTCACCGTACAACCAGATCCACCCAACCGTACAGCCAATACACCTTCCAATCCTGAGCCACCCAACAAGTCACCATACAACCAGCCAATACACCTTCCAATCCTGAGCCACCCAACCGTACAGCCAATACACCTTCCAATCCTGAGCCACCCAACAAGTCACCGTACAACCAGCCAATACACCTGCCAATCCTGAGCCACCCAACAAGATCCAGCAAGTCACCGTACAACCAGATCCACCCATAAAGATCCAGCAATACAATAAAGTGCTGTACAATCAGCCACCCACGAGCCAGGAAGGTCACCGTCCAACCAGATCCACCCAACAACCAGAACCAGGCAGGCACCCCACCATACGACCCGGACCCACCCAACACACCTGCTGTACAATGAGCTACACCACCACCGGACCCACCCAGTCACCTTCCCATCAGGATAAACCCTCCACCTTCCAACCACCCAATGTCACCATTGATGTCCCCAACACTCAGAGGAGATAAATAATGAGTGGGGTGGAGGAGGAGACCTTGTACTGGGGTCCTGAAGGCACTCTTCCACCACCAGGGAGGGGGTAGTAGTAGGAAGGGTGGATGGGGCTAGTAGTAAATGGTGGGTGGTGTTGGTAGGTTAGACAGGGAGAAGGGTGGATTATGGGGGAGGTTGTAGATTGTGAATGATGGGGGGGGGGGGGGGTGGAATGTTGTGAGTAGTAGGTGGATGATGGGTGTAGTGGTAGATGGGGGATGGGATTTAGTAGTAGATGGAGTGGTGGCAGTAGTCGGTGAGGGTAGATAATGAGTAGTAGTAGGTGGGAGTAGCAGTAGATAGAGGGGAAGATAATGGGAATAGTAGTAAGGGAGGTGATGATGGGGTAGTAGTAGATGGAGGGTGGTGGTAGTAGTAGGGGAAGGTGATGATGGGGTAGTAGTAGATGGAGGGTGGTGGTAGTAGTAGGGGAGGTGATGGGGTAGTAGTAGTAGTAGGGGAGGTGATGGGGTAGTAGTAGTAGATGGAGGGGTGGTGGTAGTAGTAGGGGAGGTGATGATGGGGTAGTAGTAGTAGATGGAGGGGTGGTAGTAGTAGTAGGGGAGGTGATGATGGGGTAGTAGATGATTGGGGCATAATGATGGGGGTTGTAATAGATGGGGTAGTAGTAGGTTGTGGGAGGGTGATGGAGGTAGTAGTACTCACCGTCCAGCTGCAGTAGGGAGGGTGATGGTGGTAGTAGATGGGGGGGGGGGGGGGGGTGATGGTGGTGAAAGATGGGTGATTGGGGGGGTAGTAGTAATGGATGATGGGGTAGTAGTACTCACCATCCAGCTGCAGTAGGGAGGGGTGATGGGGTAGTAGTAGGTGGATGATGGGAGTATTAGTAGGTAGGGGGTGGATGATCGGGGTAGTAGTAATGAACGATGGGGGTAGTAGTAGGTGGGGGAGGGTGATGGGGGGGTATTAGGTAGGGGGTGGATGATGGGGGTAGTAGTAATGAACGATGGGGGTAGTGGACGATGGGGGTAGTAGTAGGTGGGGTGGGGGGGGGGGGTAGTAGTAGTGGATGATGGGAATATTAGTAGGTAGGGGGTGGATGATGGGGGTATTAGGTAGGGGGTGGATGATGGGGGTAGTAGTAGTGGACGATGGGGGTATTAGGTAGGGGGTGGATGATGGGGGTAGTAGTAGGTGGGGGAGGGTGATGGAGGGGTATTAGGTAGGGGGTGGATGATGGGGGTAGTAGTAGGTGGGGGGGGGGGGTGATGGGGGTAGTAGTAGTGGAACGATGGGGTAGTAGTAGTGGAACGATGGGGGTAGTAGTAGTGGAACGATGGGGTAGTAGTAGTGGAACGATGGGGGTAGTAGTAGTGGAACGATGGGGGTAGTAGTAGTGGAACGATGGGGGTAGTAGTAGTGGAACGATGGGGGTAGTAGTAGTGGACGATGGGGGTAGTAGTAGGTGGGGCGGGGGGGTGATAGGGGTAGTAGTACTGCACGATGGGGGTAGTAGTACTCACCGTCCAGCTGCAGCAGGGAGTCGTAGACCTTGCACTGGATCTGGCCGGTACTTTGGGTCACACAGGACATCCAGAGCCCCTGATAAATGGCCACCGCGGTGATGATGTTGTCTCCGGCGTACGATGACATCCTCCACTGCGGCATTATAGTCGCTGCGATCAGCGCGATCCACCCGATCAGAGCGAGGACGAATCCCAACATCTGTAGCCCGGAGTTCGCCATCTTCACCGACTGACCGACCGACTGATCTCACCTGAGCCCGACCGCCCCTTATATACCGCCCCGCCCCTCCCTCCCAGGTGAGACTGTGACGTCACCAAAACTCACAACACCGGTATCGGTGCAGGAAGAGTATCGGAGAGACCGGAAGTGACTCACCGGAGACCCCGATCAGTATCATCGATATCATCGATATCCTCCTCCAATCTATTACTATCATCATCGTCTCCGATAATATCCCTGAGCCCCAGGAGCTGACACTCTAATGTCCCCTCCCCCACACTCTCCTCATAATGAGAGGAGGAAATCCGATTCACTTTCTGTTACATTTATTTTCTCTGTTTATTTAGATTTGTTTTCATTTGATTTATTTTTATTTATTGCTATTGATAGAAAAATGTTTTTATAAAGTTTTGTGTTTGTTGGATTTAGAATACACAAAAATGTGACCTCCGAAGACCTCCAAAGACATCAGAAGACCTCCGAAGACCTCTGAAGACCTCCAAAGACCTCCGAAGACCCCCAAAGACCCCCAAAGACCTCAGAAGACCTCTGAAGACCTCCGAAGACATCAGAAGACCTCCAAAGACCTCAGAAGACCTCAGAAGACCTCTGAAGACCTCCGAAGACATCAGAAGACCTCCAAAGACCTCAGAAGACCTCCGAAGACCTCCAAAGACCTCAGAAGACCTCCAAAGACATCAGAAGACCTCCAAAGACCTCAGAAGACCCCTGAAGACCTCCAAAGACATCAGAAGACCTCCAAAGACATCCGAAGACCCCCAAAGACCTCAGAAGACCTCTGAAGACCTCTGAAGACCTCCGAAGACCTCTGAAGACCTCCAAAGACATCAGAAGACCTCCAAAGACCTCAGAAGACCTCCAAAGACATCAGAAGACCCCTGAAGACCTCCAAAGACATCAGAAGACCTCCAAAGACATCAGAAGACCCCTGAAGACCTCCAAAGACATCAGAAGACCTCCAAAGACATCCGAAGACCCCCAAAGACCTCAGAAGACCTCTGAAGACCTCCGAAGACCTCTGAAGACCTCCAAAGACATCAGAAGACCTCCAAAGACCTCAGAAGACCTCCGAAGACCTCTGAAGACCTCCAAAGACATCAGAAGACCTCCGAAGACCTCCAAAGACATCAGAAGACCTCCAAAGACATCCGAAGACCCCCAAAGACCTCAGAAGACCTCTGAAGACCTCCGAAGACCTCTGAAGACCTCCAAAGACATCAGAAGACCTCCGAAGACCTCTGAAGACCTCCAAAGACATCAGAAGACCTCCGAAGACCTCCAAAGACATCAGAAGACCTCCAAAGACATCCGAAGACCCCCAAAGACCTCAGAAGACCTCTGAAGACCTCCGAAGACCTCTGAAGACCTCCAAAGACATCAGAAGACCTCCGAAGACCTCTGAAGACCTCCAAAGACATCAGAAGACCTCTGAAGACCTCCAAAGACATCAGAAGACCTCAGAAGACCTCTGTTGACCTCCAAAGACCTCTGATTACCTCTGATGTACATAGGAGGAAGCCCCCCCCCCCCTCTCTCTCTGATTGATCAATGATGAGATATGAATTGATCTGGAGATTGGAGTGTATGGGGTGACAGAAGACATGTGGGGTGGGAGTGTCACTTGTAATAGCAGTGCTGAGTATAAAGGTCTCGCACTGATAGGCGCTGGGTGTGGCCCTGTGTACACAAACACCTCCTTATCAGGTAATGCAGCCAGCCGCACTCCTGTATATCTCAGTTTATACACCTTGTATATACCGATTATGATATTCATTGTCACACGTTGTATGAGGGCTGAGATTGGCGGATTGTCTGGAGTTTCCAATCTTCTGCCACCAATATTGGTCATATAAAAGGAAAATAATCCCCACCATCCCATCTACTGATATCACCTCTACTACTTCACATGGGCCACGTGGAATCTGCTCTACTCAAGGGCCTGGGGTAGGAGAGGAACAATCACCTACCTCAGCAGCTTTACCAAATCTGAGCAGTCTCCATTCATGCTGGTATCTGTCAATGGTGGTTTCTACCATGGTGGTATCTTTCATTGGTGGTATCTATCAATGGTGGGGTCTACCATGGTGGTATCTGTCACTGGTGGTGTCTGCCATGGTGGTATCTGTCATTGGTGGTGTCTACCATGGTGGTATCTGTCATTGGTGGTGTCTGCCATGGTGGTATCTGTCATTGGTGGTGTCTGCCATGGTGGTATCTGTCATTGGTGGTGTCTACCATGGTGGTATCTGTCATTGGTGGTGTCTACCATGGTGGTATCTGTCATTGGTGGTGTCTGCCATGGTGGTATCTGTCACTGGTGGTGTCTGCCATGGTGGTATCTGTCATTGGTGGTGTCTACCATGGTGGTATCTGTCATTGGTGGTGTCTGCCATGGTGGTATCTGTCATTGGTGGTGTCTACCATGGTGGTATCTGTCATTGGTGGTGTCTGCCATGGTGGTATCTGTCATTGGTGGTGTCTGCCATGGTGGTATCTGTCATTGGTGGTGTCTACCATGGTGGTATCTGTCATTGGTGGTGTCTACCATGGTGGTATCTGTCATTGGTGGTGTCTGCCATGGTGGTATCTGTCACTGGTGGTGTCTGCCATGGTGGTATCTGTCATTGGTGGTGTCTACCATGGTGGTATCTGTCATTGGTGGTGTCTGCCATGGTGGTATCTGTCATTGGTGGTGTCTACCATGGTGGTATCTGTCATTGGTGGTGTCTGCCATGGTGGTATCTGTCATTGGTGGTGTCTGCCATGGTGGTATCTGTCATTGGTGGTGTCTACCATGGTGGTATCTGTCATTGGTGGTGTCTACCATGGTGGTATCTGTCATTGGTGGTGTCTACCATGGTGGTATCTGTCATTGGTGGTGTCTACCATGGTGGTATCTGTCATTTGTAGTGTCTACCACCTTAGTATCTCTCAATGATGGTATCTGGCAATTGTAGTGTCTTCCATGTTAGTATCTCTTGATGGTGGTGTCTACTATGGTGATATCTGTCAATGGTGGTGTCTACCATCCTGCTATCTCTCTCTGGTGGTGTCTACCATGGTGGTATCTTTCAATGGTGGTGTTTACCATGGTAATATCTCTCATTGGATACCATAGTGGTATCTCTCAATGGTGGTGTCTTGCATAGTGGTATCTCTCAACGGTGGTGTCTGCCATGGTGGTATCTGTCAATTGTAGTGTCTACCATGTTAGTATCTCACAATGGTGGTGTCTACCATGGTGGTATTTTTCAATGGTGGTGTCTACCATGGTTGTATCTGTCAATTGTAGTGTCTACCATGTTAGGATCTCCCAATGGTGGGGTCTACCATGGTGGTATCTCCCAATGGTGGGGTCTACCATGGTGGTATCTTTCAATGGTGGGGTCTACCTTGGTGGTATCTCCCAATGGTGGGGTCTACCATGATAGTATCTTTCAATGGTGGGGTCTACCATGGTGGTATCTTTCAATGGTGGGGTCTACCATGGTGGTATCTTTCAATGGTGGGGTCTACCATGGTGGTATCTCCCAATGGTGGGGTTTACCATGATGGTATCTCCCAATGGTGGGGTCTACCATGGTGGTATCTCTCAATGGTGGGGTCTACCATGATGGTATCTCCCAATAGTGGGGTCTACCATGATAGTATCTTTCAATGGTGGGGTCTACCATGGTGGTATCTTTCAATGGTGGGGTCTACCATGGTGGTATCTCCCAATGGTGGGGTCTACCATGGTGGTATCTTTCAATGGTGGGGTCTACCAAGATGGTATCTTTCAATGGTGGGGTCTACCATGGTGGTATCTCCCAATGGTGGGGTCTACCATGATGGTATCTCCCAATAGTGCGGTCTACCATGATAGTATCTTTCAATGGTGGGGTCTACCATGGTGGTATCTCCCAATGGTGGGGTCTACCATGATAGTATCTTTCAATGGTGGGGTCTACCATGGTGGTATCTCCCAATGGTGGGGTCTACCATGATGGTATCTTTCAATGGTGGGGTCTACCATGATGGTATCTTTCAATGGTGGGGATTACCATGGTGGTATCTCCCAATGGTGGGGTCTACCATGGTGGTATCTCTCACATGGCAGTCTCTGATTGGGGCTCTATAGATATCGGTCTCTCTGGTTATGGCGCACCGCTGCGATGGAATAGCAGAGCAGGTTGACCAATCAGCGAAGCACAATGGTCTTGTGCCCAATGTACCACATACAATATGATGGCAGTACCATACAAAGGTTGGGGTGGCACATGTGGTCTGTGTGTTCACTGATTGGTCCAGCAGCTCTGTTCCAGTTCCAGGACGTTCCACCAGCTGATTGTTGGCTCGGGGGGATCACTGGCCGGTATGGTGGATGATGTGTAGAAGATGGAGGTGGAAACTCGAAGGGGGTCAATCTATCAACGTTTTCACCCAAGTTTCACCCATATTGTACTGTACATACAATTCATGAGAAACACGGATAAGTCATAGGTGAACGTTGTGCCCCCAGACCCCTGATTGGTGACCTAATTCAGCACAGGCTTTTATATTTCCAACTATCTAGTAATCCAATGTACATTCAGACTGACATGACCTCTGCCCCCCCCCCCCCCCCGTCCGGGAGACTCCATGTCCGGCTTGTGAAGACCTCTGACCCCCCGTCTGGAGACTCCATGTCCGGCTTCCGAAGACCTCTGACCCCGACACAGGCTGGAGTGTCCGGCTTCTGAAGACCTCTGACCCCCGACACAGGCTGGAGGGTCCGGCTCCTGAAGACCTCTGACCCCCGACACAGGCTGGAGTGTCCGGCTTCTGAAGACCTCTGCCCCCCCGTCCGGGAGACTCCATGTCCGGCTTCTGAAGACCTCTGACCCCCGACACAGGCTGGAGCGTCCGGCTTCTGAAGACCTCTGACCCCGACACAGGCTGGAGTGTCCGGCTTCTGAAGACCTCTGACCCCCGACACAGGCTGGAGGGTCCGGCTTCTGAAGACCTCTGACCCCCGACACAGGCTGGAGGGTCCGGCTTCTGAAGACCTCTGACCCCCGACACAGGCTGGAGGGTCCGGCTTCTGAAGACCTCTGCCCCCCGTCCGGGAGACTCCATGTCCATCTTCTGAAGACCTCTGACCCCCCGTCCGGGAGACTCCATGTCCGGCTTCTGAAGACCTCTGACCCCGACACAGGCTGGAGTGTCTGGCTTCCGAAGACCTCTGACCCCGACACAGGCTGGAGTGTCCGGCTTCTGAAGACCTCTGACCCCGACACAGGCTGGAGGGTCCGGCTTCTGAATACCTCTGCCCCCCGTCCGGGAGAGTCCATGTCCGGCTTGTGAAGACCTCTGACCCCAACACAGGCTGGAGTGTCCGGCTTGTGAAGACCTCTGACCCCGACACAGGCTGGAGTGTCCGGCTTGTGAAGACCTCTGACCCCGACACAGGCTGGAGTGTCCGGCTTCTGAAGACCTCTGACCCCCGACACAGGCTGGAGTGTCCGGCTTGTGAAGACCTCTGACCCCGACACAGGCTGGAGTGTCCGGCTTGTGAAGACCTCTGACCCCGACACAGGCTGGAGTGTCCGGCTTCTGAAGACCTCTGACCCCCGACACAGGCTGGAGGGTCCGGCTTCTGAAGACCTCTGACCCCCGACACAGGCTGGAGGGTCCGGCTTCTGAAGACCTCTGACCCCCGACACAGGCTGGAGGGTCCGGCTTCTGAAGACCTCTGCCCCCCGTCCGGGAGACTCCATGTCTGGCTTCTGAAGACCTCTGACCCCCCGTCTGGGAGACTCCATGTCCGGCTTCTGAAGACCTCTGACCCCGACACAGGCTGGAGTGTCTGGCTTCCGAAGACCTCTGACCCCGACACAGGCTGGAGTGTCCGGCTTCTGAAGACCTCTGACCCCGACACAGGCTGGAGTGTCCGGCTTGTGAAGACCTCTGACCCCGACACAGGCTGGAGTGTCCGGCTTCTGAAGACCTCTGCCCCCCCGTCCGGGAGACTCCATGTCCGGCTTCTGAAGACCTCTGACCCCCGACACAGGCTGGAGTGTTCGGCTTCTGAAGACCTCTGACCCCCCGTCCGGGAGACTCCATGTCCGGCTTCTGAAGACCTCTGACCCCCGTCCGGGAGACTCCATGTCCGGCTTCTGAAGACCTCTGACCCCCGACACAGGCTGGAGTGTCCGGCTTGTGAAGACCTCTGACCCCCGACACAGGCTGGAGTGTCCGGCTTGTGAAGACCTCTGACCCCCGACACAGGCTGGAGTGTCCGGCTTCTGAAGACCTCTGACCCCGACACAGGCTGGAGGGTCCGGCTTCTGAATACCTCTGCCCCCCCGTCCGGGAGACTCCATGTCCGGCTTGTGAAGACCTCTGACCCCGACACAGGCTGGAGTGTCCGGCTTGTGAAGACCTCTGACCCCGACACAGGCTGGAGTGTCCGGCTTCTGAAGACCTCTGCCCCCCCGTCCGGGAGACTCCATGTCCGGCTTCTGAAGACCTCTGACCCCCGACACAGGCTGGAGTGTTCGGCTTCTGAAGACCTCTGACCCCCCGTCCGGGAGACTCCATGTCCGGCTTCTGAAGACCTCTGACCCCCGTCCGGGAGACTCCATGTCCGGCTTCTGAAGACCTCTGACCCCCGACACAGGCTGGAGTGTCCGGCTTGTGAAGACCTCTGACCCCCGACACAGGCTGGAGTGTCCGGCTTGTGAAGACCTCTGACCCCCGACACAGGCTGGAGTGTCCGGCTTCTGAAGACCTCTGACCCCGACACAGGCTGGAGGGTCCGGCTTCTGAATACCTCTGCCCCCCCGTCCGGGAGACTCCATGTCCGGCTTGTGAAGACCTCTGACCCCAACACAGGCTGGAGTGTCCGGCTTGTGAAGACCTCTGACCCCGACACAGGCTGGAGTGTCCGGCTTGTGAAGACCTCTGACCCCGACACAGGCTGGAGTGTCCGGCTTCTGAAGACCTCTGCCCCCCCGTCCGGGAGACTCCATGTCCGGCTTCTGAAGACCTCTGACCCCCGACACAGGCTGGAGTGTCCGGCTTCTGAAGACCTCTGACCCCCCGTCCGGGAGACTCCATGTCCGGCTTCTGAAGACCTCTGACCCCGACACAGGCTGGAGGGTCTGGCTTGTGAAGACCTCTGACCCCGACACAGGCTGGAGGGTCCGGCTTCTGAAGACCTCTGACCCCGACACAGGCTGGAGTGTCCGGCTTCTGAAGACCTCTGCCCCCCGTCCGGGAGAGTCCATGTCCGGCTTCTGAAGACCTCTGAACCCCCGTCCGGGAGACTCCATGTCTGGCTTCTGAAGACCTCTGACCCCGACACAGGCTGGAGGGTCCGGCTTCTGAAGACCTCTGACCCCCGACACAGGCTGGAGTGTCCGGCTTGTGAAGACCTCTGACCCCCGACACAGGCTGGAGTGTCCGGCTTGTGAAGACCTCTGACCCCCGACACAGGCTGGAGTGTCCGGCTTCTGAAGACCTCTGACCCCGACACAGGCTGGAGGGTCCGGCTTCTGAATACCTCTGCCCCCCCGTCCGGGAGACTCCATGTCCGGCTTGTGAAGACCTCTGACCCCAACACAGGCTGGAGTGTCCGGCTTGTGAAGACCTCTGACCCCGACACAGGCTGGAGTGTCCGGCTTGTGAAGACCTCTGACCCCGACACAGGCTGGAGTGTCCGGCTTCTGAAGACCTCTGCCCCCCCGTCCGGGAGACTCCATGTCCGGCTTCTGAAGACCTCTGACCCCCGACACAGGCTGGAGTGTCCGGCTTCTGAAGACCTCTGACCCCCCGTCCGGGAGACTCCATGTCCGGCTTCTGAAGACCTCTGACCCCGACACAGGCTGGAGGGTCTGGCTTGTGAAGACCTCTGACCCCGACACAGGCTGGAGGGTCCGGCTTCTGAAGACCTCTGACCCCGACACAGGCTGGAGTGTCCGGCTTCTGAAGACCTCTGCCCCCCGTCCGGGAGAGTCCATGTCCGGCTTCTGAAGACCTCTGAACCCCCGTCCGGGAGACTCCATGTCCGGCTTCTGAAGACCTCTGACCCCGACACAGGCTGGAGGGTCTGGCTTGTGAAGACCTCTGACCCCGACACAGGCTGGAGGGTCCGGCTTCTGAAGACCTCTGACCCCGACACAGGCTGGAGTGTCCGGCTGGTGCTAAATTAGGAGGAAGGAAAAATCCTCTTCAGGTAAGTTATGACAGATGACGGAGAATGCAACTGCTACTTGGGTCTGACCAGGCGCTAAATGTGTACAGTGCCCCTGGGACAAACTGCTTCTACATTTCTGACCCCTTCTAGGGAGAAGACTACCCTGCAACCTCCTCTACTGGTGAGAAGACCACCCTGCAACCTCCCACTACTGGTGAGAAGACCATTCTGCAACCTCCTCTACTGGTGAGAAGACCACCCTGCAGCCTCCTCTACTGGTGAGAAGACCACCCTGCAACCTCCTCTACTGGTGAGAAGACCACCCTGCAACCTCCTTTACTGGTGAGAAGACCATTCTGCAACCTCCTCTACTGGTGAGAAGACCACCCTGCAGCCTCCTCTACTGGTGAGAAGACCATTCTGCAACCTCCTCTACTGGTGAGAAGACCACCCTGCAGCCTCCTCTACTGGTGAGAAAACCACCCTGCAACCTCCTCTACTGGTGAGAAGACCATTCTGCAACCTCCTCTACTGGTGAGAAGACCACCCTGCAACCTCCTCTACTGGTGAGAAGACCACCCTGCAACCTCCTCTACTGGTGAGAAGACCATTCTGCAACCTCCTCTACTGGTGAGAAGACCACCCTGCAGCCTCCTCTACTGGTGAGAAAACCACCCTGCAACCTCCCACTACTGGTGAGAAGACCACCATGCAACCTCCTCTACTGGTGAGAAGACCACCCTGCAACCTCCCACTACTGGTGAGAAGACCACCCTGCAACCTCCTTATACTGGTGAGAAGACCACCCTGCAACCTCCCACTACTGGTGAGAAGACCACCTCTCAACCTCCCCTGCTGGTAAGTACAGTGTGATATCTCTATAGGGCCCCCTGCTAGTCAGTACAGTGTGATATCTCTATAGGGCCACCTGCTGGTCAGTACAGTGTGATATCACTATAGAGCCCCCTGCTGGTCAGTACAGTGTGATATCTCTATAGAGACCCCTGCTGGTCAGTACAGTGTGATATCTCTATAGGGCCCCCTGCTGGTCAGTACAGTGTGATATATCTATAGGGCCCCCTGCTTGTTAGTACAGTGTGATATCTCTATAGGGCCCCCTGCTGGCCAGTACAGTGTGATATCTCTATAGGGCCCCCTGCTGGTCAGTACAGTGTGATATCTCTATAGGGCCCCCTGCTGGTCAGTACATTGTGATATCTCTATAGGGCCCCCTGCTGGTCAGTACATTGGGATATCTCTATAGGGCCCCCTGCTGGTCAGTACAGTGTGATATCTGTATAAGGCCCCTGCTTTTCAGTACAGTGTGATATCTCTATAGGGCCCCCTGCTGGTCAGTACAGTGTGATATCTCTATAGGGCCCCCTGCTGGTCAGTACAGTGTGATATCTCTATAGGGCCCCCTGCTGGTCAGTACAGTGTGATATCTCTATAGAGACCCCTTCTGGTCAGTACAGTGTGATATCTCTATAGAGACCCCTGCTTTTCAGTACAGTGTGATATCTCTATAGGGCCCCCTGCTGGTCAGTACAGTGTGATATCTCTATAGGGCCCCCTGCTGGTCAGTACAGTGTGATATCTCTATAGGGCCCCCTGCTGGTCAGTACAGTGTGATATCTCTATAGAGCCCCCTGCTGGTCAGTACAGTGTGATATCTCTATAGAGACCCCTGCTGATCAGTACAGTATGATATCTCTATAGGGCCCCCTGCTGGTCAGTACAATGTGATATCTCTATAGGGCCCCCTGCTGGTCAGTACAGTGTGATATCTCTATAGGGCCCCCTGCTGGTCAGTACAGTGTGATATCTCTATAGGGCCCCCTGCTGGTCAGTACAGTGTGATATCTCTATAGGGCCCCCTGCTGGTCAGTACAATGTGATATCTCTATAGGGCCCCCTGCTGGTCAGTACAGTGTGATATCTCTATAGGGCCCCCTGCTGGTCAGTACAGTGTGATATTTCTATAGGGCCCCCTGCTGGTCAGTACAGTGTGATATCTCTATAGGGCCCCCCGCTGGTCAGTACAGTGTGATATCTCTATAGAGACCTCTGCTGGTCAGTACAGTGTGATATCTCTATAGAGCCCCCTGCTGGTCAGTACAGTGTGATATTTCTATAGGGCCCCCTGCTGGTCAGTACAGTGTGATATCTCTATAGGGCCCCCCGCTGGTCAGTACAGTGTGATATCTCTATAGGGCCCCCTGCTGGTCAGTACAGTGTGATATCTCTATAGAGCCCCCCGCTGGTCAGTACAGTGTGATATCTCTATAGGGACCCCTGCTGGTCAGTACAGTGTGATATCTCTATAGGGCCCCCTGCTGGTCAGTACAGTGTGATATCTCTATAGGGCCCCCTGCTGGTCAGTACAGTGTGATATCTCTATAGAGCCCCCTGCTGGTCAGTACAGTGTGATATCTCTATAGAGCCCCCTGCTGGTCAGTACAGTGTGATATTTGTATAAGGCCCCCTACTGGTCAGTACAGTGTGATATCTCTATAGGGCCCCCTGCTGGTCAGTACAGTGTGATATCTCTATAGAGACCCCTGCTGGTCAGTACAGTGTGATATCTCTATAGAGACCCCTGCTGGTCAGTACAGTGTGATATCTCTATAGGGCCCCCTGCTGGTCAGTACAGTGTGATATCTCTATAAGGCCCCCTGCTGGTCAGTACAGTGTGATATTTATATAGAGCCCCCCGCTGGTCAGTACAGTGTGATATCTCTATAGAGCCCCCCGCTGGTCAGTACAGTGTGATATCTCTATAGAGACCCCTGCTGGTCAGTACAGTGTGATATCTTTATAGGGCCACCTGCTGGTCAGTACAGTGTGATATCTCTATAGAGACCCCTGCTGGTCAGTACAGTGTGATATCTCTATAGAGCCCCCTGCTGGTCAGTACAGTGTGATATCTCTATAGAGCCCCCTGCTGGTCAGTACAGTGTGATATTTGTATAAGGCCCCCTACTGGTCAGTACAGTGTGATATCTCTATAGGGCCCCCTGCTGGTCAGTACAGTGTGATATCTCTATAGAGACCCCTGCTGGTCAGTACAGTGTGATATCTCTATAGAGACCCCTGCTGGTCAGTACAGTGTGATATCTCTATAGGGCCCCCTGCTGGTCAGTACAGTGTGATATCTCTATAGGGCCCCCTGCTGGTCAGTACAGTGTGATATCTCTATAGAGACCCCTGCTGGTCAGTACAGTGTGATATCTCTATAGAGACCCCTGCTGGTCAGTACAGTGTGATATCTCTATAGAGCCCCCTGCTGGTCAGTACAGTGTGATATCTCTATAGAGCCCCCCGCTGGTCAGTACAGTGTGATATTTGTATAAGGCCCCCTACTGGTCAGTACAGTGTGATATCTCTATAGGGCCCCCTGCTGGTCAGTACAGTGTGATATCTCTATAGAGACCCCTGCTGGTCAGTACAGTGTGATATCTCTATAGGGCCCCCTGCTGGTCAGTACAGTGTGATATCTCTATAGGGCCCCCTGCTGGTCATTACAGTGTGATATCTCTATAAGGCCCCCTGCTGATCAGTACAGTGTGATATCTCTATAGGGCCCCCTGCTGGTCAGTACATTGTGATATCTCTATAGGGCCCCCTGCTGGTCAGTACAGTGTAATATCTCTATAGGGCCCCCTGCTGGTCAGTACAGTGTGATATCTGTATAAGGCCCCCTGCTGGTCAGTACAGTGTGATACCTCCTATAGGGCCCCCTGCTGGTCAGTACAGTGTGATATCTCTATAGGGCCCCCTGCTGGTCAGTACAGTGTGATATCTATATAGAGACCCCTGCTGGTCAGTACAGTGTGATATCTTTATAGGGCCACCTGCTGGTCAGTACAGTGTGATATCTCTATAGAGACCCCTGCTGGTCAGTACATTGTGATATCTCTATAGGGACCCCCGCTGGTCAGTACAGTGTGATATCTCTATAGAGCCCCCCGCTGGTCAGTACAGTGTGATATCTCTATAGGGACCCCTGCTGGTCAGTACAGTGTGATATCTCTATAGGGCCCCCTGCTGGTCAGTACAGTGTGATATCTCTATAGGGCCCCCTGCTGGTCAGTACAGTGTGATATCTCTATAGAGACCCCTGCTGGTCAGTACAGTGTGATATCTCTATAGAGCCCCCCGCTGGTCAGTACAGTGTGATATCTCTATAGGGACCCCTGCTGGTCAGTACAGTGTGATATCTCTATAGGGCCCCCTGCTGGTCAGTACAGTGTGATATCTCTATAGGGCCCCCTGCTGGTCAGTACAGTGTGATATCTCTATAGAGACCCCTGCTGGTCAGTACAGTGTGATATCTCTATAGAGCCCCCCGCTGGTCAGTACAGTGTGATATCTCTATAGAGACCCCTGCTGGTCAGTACAGTGTGATATCTTTATAGGGCCCCCTGCTGGTCAGTACAGTGTGATATCTCTATAGAGACCTCTGCTGGTCAGTATAGTGTGATATCTCTATAGGGCCCCCTGCTGGTCAGTACAGTGTGATATCTCTATAGGGCCCCCTGCTGGTCAGTACAGTGTGATATCTCTATAGAGACCCCTGCTGGTCAGTACAGTGTGATATCTCTATAGAGACCCCTGCTGGTCAGTACAGTGTGATATCTCTATAGGGCCCCCTGCTGGTCAGTACAGTGTGATATCTCTATAAGGCCCCCTGCTGGTCAGTACAGTGTGATATTTATATAGAGCCCCCCGCTGGTCAGTACAGTGTGATATCTCTATAGAGCCCCCCGCTGGTCAGTACAGTGTGATATCTCTATAGAGACCCCTGCTGGTCAGTACAGTGTGATATCTTTATAGGGCCACCTGCTGGTCAGTACAGTGTGATATCTCTATAGAGACCCCTGCTGGTCAGTACAGTGTGATATCTCTATAGAGCCCCCTGCTGGTCAGTACAGTGTGATATCTCTATAGAGCCCCCTGCTGGTCAGTACAGTGTGATATTTGTATAAGGCCCCCTACTGGTCAGTACAGTGTGATATCTCTATAGGGCCCCCTGCTGGTCAGTACAGTGTGATATCTCTATAGAGACCCCTGCTGGTCAGTACAGTGTGATATCTCTATAGGGCACCCTGCTGGTCAGTACAGTGTGATATCTCTATAGGGCCCCCTGCTGGTCAGTACAGTGTGATATCTCTATAGAGACCCCTGCTGGTCAGTACAGTGTGATATCTCTATAGAGACCCCTGCTGGTCAGTACAGTGTGATATCTCTATAGAGCCCCCTGCTGGTCAGTACAGTGTGATATCTCTATAGAGCCCCCCGCTGGTCAGTACAGTGTGATATCTCTATAGAGACCCCTGCTGGTCAGTACAGTGTGATATCTCTATAGGGCCCCCTGCTGGTCAGTACAGTGTGATATCTCTATAGGGCCCCCTGCTGGTCATTACAGTGTGATATCTCTATAAGGCCCCCTGCTGATCAGTACAGTGTGATATCTCTATAGGGCCCCCTGCTGGTCAGTACAGTGTGATATCTCTATAGGGCCCCCTGCTGGTCAGTACAGTGTGATATCTCTATAGAGACCTCTGCTGGTCAGTACAGTGTGATATCTCTATAGAGCCCCCTGCTGGTCAGTACAGTGTGATATTTCTATAGGGCCCCCTGCTGGTCAGTACAGTGTGATATCTCTATAGGGCCCCCGGCTGGTCAGTACAGTGTGATATCTCTATAGGGCCCCCTGCTGGTCAGTACAGTGTGATATCTCTATAGAGCCCCCTGCTGGTCAGTACAGTGTGATATCTCTATAGGGACCCCTGCTGGTCAGTACAGTGTGATATCTCTATAGGGCCCCCTGCTGGTCAGTACAGTGTGATATCTCTATAGAGACCTCTGCTGGTCAGTACAGTGTGATATCTCTATAGAGCCCCCTGCTGGTCAGTACAGTGTGATATTTCTATAGGGCCCCCTGCTGGTCAGTACAGTGTGATATCTCTATAGGGCCCCCCGCTGGTCAGTACAGTGTGATATCTCTATAGGGCCCCCTGCTGGTCAGTACAGTGTGATATCTCTATAGAGCCCCCTGCTGGTCAGTACAGTGTGATATCTCTATAGAGCCCCCCGCTGGTCAGTACAGTGTGATATCTCTATAGGGACCCCTGCTGGTCAGTACAGTGTGATATCTCTATAGGGCCCCCTGCTGGTCAGTACAGTGTGATATCTCTATAGGGCCCCCTGCTGGTCAGTACAGTGTGATATCTCTATAGAGACCCCTGCTGGTCAGTACAGTGTGATATCTCTATAGAGCCCCCCGCTGGTCAGTACAGTGTGATATCTCTATAGGGACCCCTGCTGGTCAGTACAGTGTGATATCTCTATAGGGCCCCTTGCTGGTCAATACAGTGTGATATCTCTATAGAGTCCCCCTGCTGGTCAGTACAGTGTGATATCTCTATAGAGACCCCTGCTGGTCAGTACAGTGTGATATCTCTATTGGGCCCCTTGCTGGTCAATACAGTGTGATATCTCTATAGAGTCCCCCTGCTGGTCAGTACAGTGTGATATCTCTATAGAGCCCCCTGCTGGTCAGTACAGTGTGATATCTCTATAGAGCCCCCTGCTGGTCAGTACAGTGTGATATCTCTATAGGGCCCCCTGCTGGTCAGTACAGTATGATATCTCTATAGAGCCCCCTCCTGGTTAGTACAGTGTGATATCTCTATAGAGACCCCTGCTGGTCAGTACAGTGTGATATCTCTATAGGGCCCCCTGCTGGTCAGCACAGTGTGATATCTCTATAGGGCCCTCTGCTGGTCAGTACAGTGTGATATCTCTATAGGGCCCCCTGCTGATCAGTACAGTGTGACATCTCTATAGAGCCCCCTGCTGGTTAGTACAGTGTGATATCTCTATAGAGACCCCTGCTGGTCAGTACAGTGTGATATCTCTATAGAGACCCCTGCTGGTCAGTACAGTGTGATATCTCTATAGGGCCCCCTGCTGGTCAGTACAGTGTGATATCTCTATAGGGCCCCCTGCTGGTCAGTACAGTGTGATATCTCTATAGAGACCCCTGCTGGTCAGTATAGTGTGATATCTCTATAGGGCCCCCTGCTGGTCAGTACAGTTTGATATCTCTATAGGGCCCCCTGCTGGTCAGTACAGTGTGATATTTCTATAGGGACCCCTGCTGGTCAGTACAGTGTGATATCTTTATAGGGCCCCCTGCTGGTCAGTACAGTGTGATATCTCTATAGGGCCCCCTGCTGGTCAGTACAGTGTGATATCTCTATAGGGCCCCCTGCTGGTCAGTACAGTGTGATATCTCTATAGGGACCCCTGCTGAACGGTACAGTGTGACATCTCTATAGGGCCCCCTGCTGATCAGTACAGTGTGATATCTCTATAAGGCCCTCTGCTGGTCAATACAGTGTGATATTTCTATAGAGCCCCCTGCTGGTCAGTACAGTGTGATATTCCTATAGGGCCCCCTGCTGATCAGTACAGTGTGATATCTCTATAGAGACCTCTGCTGGTCAGTACAGTGTGATATCTTTATAGGGCCCCCTGCTGGTCAGTACAGTGTGATATTCCTATAGGGCCCCCTGCTGGTCAGTACAGTGTGATATCTCTATGGAGACCTCTGCTGGTCAGTACAGTGTGATATCTTTATAGGGCCCCCTGCTGGTCAGTACAGTGTGATATCTTTATAGGGCCCCCTGCTGGTCAGTACAGTGTGACATCTCTATAGGACCCCCTGCTGGTCAGTACAGTGTGATATCTCTAAAGGGCCCCCTGCTGGTCAGTACAGTGTGATATCTCTATAGGGCCCCCTGCTGGTCAGTATAGTGTGATATCTCTATAGGGCCCCCTGCTGGTCAGTACAGTGTGATATCTCTATAGGGCCCCCTGCTGGTCAGTATAGTGTGATATCTCTATAGGGCCCCCTGCTGGTCAGTACAGTGTGATGTCTCTATAGAGACCGCTGCTGGTCAGTACAGTGTGATATCTCTATAGGGCCCCCTGCTGGTCAGTACAGTGTGATATCTATATAGAGACCCCTGCTGGTCAGTACAGTGTGATATCTCTATAGGGACCCCTGCTAGTCAGTACAGTGTGATATCTATATAGGGCCCCCTGCTGGTCAGTACAGTGTGATATCTCTATAGGGACCCCTGCTGGTCAGTACAGTGTGATATCTCTATAGAGACCCCTGCTGATCAGTACAGTGTGACATCTCTATAGGGACCCCTGCTGGTCAGTACAGTGTGATATCTCTATAGAGACCCCCGCTGGCCAGTACAGTGTGATATCTCTATAGGGCCCCCTGCTGGTCAGTACAGTGTTATATCTCTATAGAGACCCCTGCTGGTCAGTACAGTGTGATATCTCTATAGGGCCCCCTGCTGGTCAGTACAGTGTGATATCTCTATAGGGCCCCCTGCTGGTCAGTACAGTGTGATATCTCTATAGAGCCCCCTGCTGGTCAGTACAGTGTGATATCTCTATAGGGCCCCCTGCTGGTCAGTACAGTGTGATATCTCTATAGAGACCCCTGCTGATCAGTACAGTGTGATATCTCTATAGGGCCCCCTGCTGGTCAGTACAGTGTGATATCTCTATAGAGACCCCTGCTGGTCAGTACAGTGTGATATCTCTATAGGGACCCCTGCTGGTCAGTACAGTGTGATATCTCTATAGGGCCCCCTGCTGGTCAGTACAGTGTGATATCTCTATAGGGCCCCCTGCTGGTCAGTACAGTGTGATATCTCTATAGAGACCCCTGCTGGTCAGTACAGTGTGATATCTCTATAGGGCCCCCTGCTGATCAGTACAGTGTGATATCTCTATAGGGCCCACTGCTGGTCAGTACAGTGTGATATCTCTATAGAGACCCCTGCTGGTCAGTACAGTGTGATATCTCTATAGGGCCCCCTGCTGGTCAGTACATTGTGATATCTCTATAGGGCCCCCTGCTGGTCAGTACAGTGTGATATCTCTATAGAGACCCCTGCTGGTCAGTACAGTGTGATATCTCTATAGGGCCCCCTGCTGGTCAGTACAGTGTGATATCTCTATAGGGCCCCCTGCTGGCCAGTACAGTGTGATATCTCTATAGAGACCCCTGCTGGTCAGTATAGTGTGATATCTCTATAGGGCCCCCTGCTGGTCAGTACAGTGTGATATCTCTATAGGGCCCCCTGCTGATCAGTACAGTGTGATATCTCTATAGGGCCCCTTGCTGGTCAGTACAGTGTGATATCTCTATAGATCCCCCTGCAGGTCAGTACAGTGTGATATCTCTATAGGGCCCCCTGCTGGTCAGTACAGTGTGATATCTCTATAGAGACCCCCTGCTGGTCAGTACAGTGTGATATCTCTATAGAGACCCCTGCTGGTCAGTACAGTGTGATATCTCTATAGAGACCCCCGCTGGTCAGTACAGTGTGATATCTCTATAGAGACCCCCGCTGGTCAGTACAGTGTGATATCTCTATAGGGCCCCCGCTGGTCAGTACAGTGTGATATCTCTATAGAGCCCCCCGCTGGTCAGTACAGTGTGATATCTCTATAGAGACCCCCTGCTGGTCTGGTCAGTACAGTGTGATATCTCTATAGAGACCCCTGCTGGTCAGTACAGTGTGATATCTCTATAGGGCCCCCTGCTGGTCAGTACAGTGTGATATCTCTATAGGGCCCCCTGCTGGTCAGTACAGTGTGATATCTCTATAGAGACCCCTGCTGGTCAGTACAGTGTGATATCTCTATAGAGCCCCCTATTGGTTAGTACAGTGTGATATCTCTATAGGGCCCCCCTGCTGGTCAGTACAGTGTGATATCTCTATAGAGCCCCCTATTGGTCAGTACAGTGTGATATCTCTATAGGGCCCCCTGCTGGTCAGTACAGTGTGATATCTCTATAGGGCCCCCTGCTGGTCAGTACAGTGTGACATCTCTATAGGTCCCCCCGCTGGTCAGTACAGTGTGATATCTCTATAGGGCCCCCTGCTGGTCAGTACAGTGTGATATCTCTATAGAGCCCCCTGCTGGTCAGTACAGTGTGATATCTCTATAGGGCCCCCTGCTGGTCAGTACAGTGTGATATCTCTATAGGGCCCCCTGCTGATCAGTACAGTGTGACATCTCTATAGGACCCCCTGCTGGTCAGTACAGTGTGATATTTCTATAGGGCCCCCTGCTGGTCAGTACAGTGTGATATCTCTATAGAGAACCCTGCTGGTCAGTACAGTGTGATATCTCTATAGAGACCCCTGCTGGTCAGTACAGTGTGATATTTCTATAGGGCCCCCTGCTGGTCAGTACAGTGTGACATCTCTATAGGTCCCCCTGCTGGTCAGTACAGTGTGACATCTCTATAGGGCCCCCTGCTGGTCAGTACAGTGTGATATCTCTATAGAGACCCCTGCTGGTCAGTACAGTGTGATATCTCTATAGAGACCCCTGCTGGTCAGTACAGTGTGATATCTCTATAGGGCCCCCTGCTGGTCAGTACAGTGTGATATCTCTATAGGGCCCCCTGCTGGTCAGTACAGTGTGATATCTCTATAGGGCCCCCTGCTGGTCAGTACAGTGTGATATCTCTATAGGGCCCCCTGCTGGTCAGTACAGTGTGATATCTCTATAGAGACCCCTGCTGGTCAGTACAGTGTGATATCTCTATAGGGACCCCTGCTGATCAGTACAGTGTGACATCTCTATAGGGCCTCCTGCTGGTCAGTACAGTGTGATATCTCTATAGAGACCCCTGCTGGTCAGTACAGTGTGATATCTCTATGGGGCCCCCTGCTGGTCAGTACAGTGTGATATCTCTATAGGGCCCCCTGCTGGTCAGTACAGTGTGATATCTCTATAGAGACCCCTGCTGATCAGTACAGTGTGATATCTCTATAGAGACCCCTGCTGGTCAGTACAGTGTGATATCCCTATAGAGCCCCCTATTGGTCAGTACAGTGTGATATCTCTATAGGGCCCCCTGCTGGTCAGTACAGTGTGATATCTCTATAGGGCCCCCTGCTGGTCAGTGCAGTGTGACATCTCTATAGGTCCCCCTGCTGGTCAGTACAGTGTGATATCTCTATAGGGCACCCTGCTGGTCAGTACAGTGTGATATCTCTATAGAGCCCCCTGCTGGTCAGTACAGTGTGATATCTCTATAGGGCCCCCTGCTGGTCAGTACAGTGTGATATCTCTATAGAGACCCCTGCTGGTCAGTACAGTGTGATATCTCTATAGGGCCCCCTGCTGATCAGTACAGTGTGACATCTCTATAGGGCCCCCTGCTGGTCAGTACAGTGTGATATCTCTATAGATCCCCCTGCTGGTCAGTACAGTGTGATATCTCTATAGAGCCCCCTGCTGGTCAGTACAGTGTGATATTTCTATAGGGCCCCCTGCTGGTCAGTACAGTGTGACATCTCTATAGGTCCCCCTGCTGGTCAGTACAGTGTGACATCTCTATAGGGCCCCCTGCTGGTCAGTACAGTGTGATATCTCTATAGAGACCCCTGCTGGTCAGTACAGTGTGATATCTCTATAGGGCCCCCTGCTGGTCAGTACAGTGTGATATCTCTATAGAGACCCCTGCTGGTCAGTACAGTGTGATATCTCTATAGGGCCCCCTGCTGATCAGTACAGTGTGACATCTCTATAGGGCCCCCTGCTGGTCAGTACAGTGTGATATCTCTATAGAGACCCCTGCTGGTCAGTACAGTGTGATATCTCTATAGAGACCCCTGCTGGTCAGTACAGTGTGATATTTCTATAGGGCCCCCTGCTGGTCAGTACAGTGTGACATCTCTATAGGTCCCCCTGCTGGTCAGTACAGTGTGGCATCTCTATAGGGCCCCCTGCTGGTCAGTACAGTGTGATATCTCTATAGAGACCCCTGCTGGTCAGTACAGTGTGATATCTCTATAGAGACCCCTGCTGGTCAGTACAGTGTGATATCTCTATAGGGCCCCCTGCTGGTCAGTACAGTGTGATATCTCTATAGGGCCCCCTGCTGGTCAGTACAGTGTGATATCTCTATAGGGCCCCCTGCTAGTCAGTACAGTGTGACATCTCTATAGGGCCCCCTGCTGGTCAGTACAGTGTGATATCTCTATAGGGCCCCCTGCTGGTCAGTACAGTGTGATATCTCTATAGAGACCCCTGCTGATCAGTACAGTGTGATATCTCTATAGAGACCCCTGCTGGTCAGTACAGTGTGATATCCCTATAGAGCCCCCTGCTGGTCAGTACAGTGTGATATCTCTATAGAGACCCCTGCTGGTCAGTACAGTGTGATATCTCTATAGGGCCCCCTGCTGGTCAGTACAGTGTGATATCTCTATAGGGCCCCCTGCTGGTCAGTACAGTGTGATATCTCTATAGGGCCCCCTGCTGGTCAGTACAGTGTGATATCTCTATAGGGCCCCCTGCTGGTCAGTGCAGTGTGACATCTCTATAGGTCCCCCTGCTGGTCAGTACAGTGTGATATCTCTATAGGGCACCCTGCTGGTCAGTACAGTGTGATATCTCTATAGAGCCCCCTGCTGGTCAGTACAGTGTGATATCTCTATAGGGCCCCCTGCTGGTCAGTACAGTGTGATATCTCTATAGAGACCCCTGCTGGTCAGTACAGTGTGATATCTCTATAGGGCCCCCTGCTGGTCAGTACAGTGTGACATCTCTATAGGGCCCCCTGCTGGTCAGTACAGTGTGATATCTCTATAGATCCCCCTGCTGGTCAGTACAGTGTGATATCTCTATAGATCCCCCTGCTGGTCAGTACAGTGTGATATCTCTATAGAGACTCCTGCTGGTCAGTACAGTGTGACATCTCTATAGAGCCCCCCGCTGGTCAGTACAGTGTGATATCTCTATAGAGACTCCTGCTGGTCAGTACAGTGTGATATCTCTATAGAGCCCCCCGCTGGTCAGTACAGTGTGATATCTCTATAGGGCCCCCTGCTGGTCAGTACAGTGTGATATCTCTATAGAGACCCCTGCTGGTCAGTACAGTGTGATATCTCTATAGAGCCCCCCGCTGGTCAGTACAGTGTGATATCTCTATAGGGCCCCCTGCTGGTCAGTACAGTGTGATATCTCTATAGGGCCCCCTGCTGGTCAGTACAGTGTGATATCTCTATAGGGCCCCCTGCTGGTCAGTACAGTGTGATATCTCTATAGGGCCCCCTGCTGGTCAGTACAGTGTGATATCTCTATAGGGCCCCCTGCTGGTCAGTACAGTGTGATATCTCTATAGGGACCCCTGCTGATCAGTACAGTGTGACATCTCTATAGGGCCCCCTGCTGGTCAGTACAGTGTGATATCTCTATAGAGACCCCTGATGGTCAGTACAGTGTGATATCTCTATGGGGCCCCCTGCTGGTCAGTACAGTGTGATATCTCTATAGAGACCCCTACTGGTCAGTACAGTGTGATATCTCTATAGAGACCCCTGCTGATCAGTACAGTGTGATATCTCTATAGGGCCCCCTGCTGGTCAGTACAGTGTGATATCTCTATAGAGACCCCTGCTGATCAGTACAGTGTGATATCTCTATAGAGACCCCTGCTGGTCAGTACAGTGTGATATCTCTATAGAGACCCCTGCTGGTCAGTACAGTGTGATATCCCTATAGGGCCCCCTGCTGGTCAGTACAGTGTGATATCTCTATAGAGACCCCTGCTGGTCAGTACAGTGTGATATCTCTATAGAGACCCCTGCTGGTCAGTACAGTGTGATATCCCTATAGAGCCCCCTATTGGTCAGTACAGTGTGATATCTCTATAGGGCCCCCTGCTGGTCAGTACAGTGTGATATCTCTATAGGGCCCCCTGCTGGTCAGTGCAGTGTGACATCTCTATAGGTCCCACTGCTGGTCAGTACAGTGTGATATCTCTATAGGGCCCCCTGCTGGTCAGTACAGTGTGATATCTCTATAGAGCCCCCTGCTGGTCAGTACAGTGTGATATCTCTATAGGGCCCCCTGCTGGTCAGTACAGTGTGATATCTCTATAGAGACCCCTGCTGGTCAGTACAGTGTGATATCTCTATAGAGACCCCTGCTGGTCAGTACAGTGTGATATCTCTATAGGGCCCCCTGCTGGTCAGTACAGTGTGATATCTCTATAGGGCCCCCTGCTGGTCAGTGCAGTGTGACATCTCTATAGGTCCCCCTGCTGGTCAGTACAGTGTGATATCTCTATAGGGCACCCTGCTGGTCAGTACAGTGTGATATCTCTATAGAGCCCCCTGCTGGTCAGTACAGTGTGATATCTCTATAGGGCCCCCTGCTGGTCAGTACAGTGTGATATCTCTATAGAGACCCCTGCTGGTCAGTACAGTGTGATATCTCTATAGGGCCCCCTGCTGATCAGTACAGTGTGACATCTCTATAGGGCCCCCTGCTGGTCAGTACAGTGTGATATCTCTATAGATCCCCCTGCTGGTCAGTACAGTGTGATATCTCTATAGAGCCCCCTGCTGGTCAGTACAGTGTGATATTTCTATAGGGCCCCCTGCTGGTCAGTACAGTGTGACATCTCTATAGGTCCCCCTGCTGGTCAGTACAGTGTGATATCTCTATAGAGACCCCTGCTGGTCAGTACAGTGTGATATCTCTATAGGGCCCCCTGCTGGTCAGTACAGTGTGATATCTCTATAGAGACCCCTGCTGGTCAGTACAGTGTGATATCTCTATAGGGCCCCCTGCTGATCAGTACAGTGTGACATCTCTATAGGGCCCCCTGCTGGTCAGTACAGTGTGATATCTCTATAGAGACCCCTGCTGGTCAGTACAGTGTGATATCTCTATAGAGACCCCTGCTGGTCAGTACAGTGTGATATTTCTATAGGGCCCCCTGCTGGTCAGTACAGTGTGACATCTCTATAGGTCCCCCTGCTGGTCAGTACAGTGTGGCATCTCTATAGGGCCCCCTGCTGGTCAGTACAGTGTGATATCTCTATAGAGACCCCTGCTGGTCAGTACAGTGTGATATCTCTATAGAGACCCCTGCTGGTCAGTACAGTGTGATATCTCTATAGGGCCCCCTGCTGGTCAGTACAGTGTGATATCTCTATAGGGCCCCCTGCTGGTCAGTACAGTGTGATATCTCTATAGGGCCCCCTGCTAGTCAGTACAGTGTGACATCTCTATAGGGCCCCCTGCTGGTCAGTACAGTGTGATATCTCTATAGGGCCCCCTGCTGGTCAGTACAGTGTGATATCTCTATAGAGACCCCTGCTGATCAGTACAGTGTGATATCTCTATAGAGACCCCTGCTGGTCAGTACAGTGTGATATCCCTATAGAGCCCCCTGCTGGTCAGTACAGTGTGATATCTCTATAGAGACCCCTGCTGGTCAGTACAGTGTGATATCTCTATAGGGCCCCCTGCTGGTCAGTACAGTGTGATATCTCTATAGGGCCCCCTGCTGGTCAGTACAGTGTGATATCTCTATAGGGCCCCCTGCTGGTCAGTACAGTGTGATATCTCTATAGAGACCCCTGCTGGTCAGTACAGTGTGATATCTCTATAGGGCCCCCTGCTGGTCAGTACAGTGTGACATCTCTATAGGGCCCCCTGCTGGTCAGTACAGTGTGATATCTCTATAGATCCCCCTGCTGGTCAGTACAGTGTGATATCTCTATAGATCCCCCTGCTGGTCAGTACAGTGTGATATCTCTATAGAGACTCCTGCTGGTCAGTACAGTGTGACATCTCTATAGAGCCCCCCGCTGGTCAGTACAGTGTGATATCTCTATAGGGCCCCCTGCTGGTCAGTACAGTGTGATATCTCTATAGAGACCCCTGCTGGTCAGTACAGTGTGATATCTCTATAGAGCCCCCCGCTGGTCAGTACAGTGTGATATCTCTATAGAGACTCCTGCTGGTCAGTACAGTGTGATATCTCTATAGAGCCCCCCGCTGGTCAGTACAGTGTGATATCTCTATAGGGCCCCCTGCTGGTCAGTACAGTGTGATATCTCTATAGAGACCCCTGCTGGTCAGTACAGTGTGATATCTCTATAGAGCCCCCCGCTGGTCAGTACAGTGTGATATCTCTATAGGGCCCCCTGCTGGTCAGTACAGTGTGATATCTCTATAGGGCCCCCTGCTGGTCAGTACAGTGTGATATCTCTATAGGGCCCCCTGCTGGTCAGTACAGTGTGATATCTCTATAGGGCCCCCTGCTGGTCAGTACAGTGTGATATCTCTATAGGGCCCCCTGCTGGTCAGTACAGTGTGATATCTCTATAGGGACCCCTGCTGATCAGTACAGTGTGACATCTCTATAGGGCCCCCTGCTGGTCAGTACAGTGTGATATCTCTATAGAGACCCCTGATGGTCAGTACAGTGTGATATCTCTATGGGGCCCCCTGCTGGTCAGTACAGTGTGATATCTCTATAGGGCCCCCTGCTGGTCAGTACAGTGTGATATCTCTATAGAGACCCCTGCTGATCAGTACAGTGTGATATCTCTATAGAGACCCCTGCTGGTCAGTACAGTGTGATATCCCTATAGAGCCCCCTATTGGTCAGTACAGTGTGATATCTCTATAGGGCCCCCTGCTGGTCAGTACAGTGTGATATCTCTATAGGGCCCCCTGCTGGTCAGTGCAGTGTGACATCTCTATAGGTCCCACTGCTGGTCAGTACAGTGTGATATCTCTATAGGGCCCCCTGCTGGTCAGTACAGTGTGATATCTCTATAGAGACTCCTGCTGGTCAGTACAGTGTGATATCTCTATAGAGCCCCCTGCTGGTCAGTACAGTGTGATATCTCTATAGATCCCCCTGCTGGTCAGTACAGTGTGATATCTCTATAGAGACTCCTGCTGGTCAGTACAGTGTGATATCTCTATAGGGCCCCCTGCTGGTCAGTACAGTGTGATATCTCTATAGAGCACCCCGCTGGTCAGTACAGTGTGATATCTCTATAGGGCCCCCTGCTGGTCAGTACAGTGTGATATCTCTATAGAGACCCCCGCTGGTCATTACAGTGTGATATCTCTATAGGGCCCCCTGCTGGTCAGTACAGTGTGATATCTCTATAGAGCCCCCTGCTGGTCAGTACAGTGTGATATCTCTATAGAGCCCCCCGCTGGTCAGTACAGTGTCATATCTCTATAGAGCCCCCTGCTGGTCAGTACAGTGTGATATCTCTATAGAGCCCCCCACTGGTCAGTACAGTGTGATATCTCTATAGAGCCCCCTGCTGATCAGTACAGTGTGATATCTCTATAGAGCCCCCTGCTGGTCAGTACAGTGTGATATCTCTATAGAGCCCCCTGCTGGTCAGTACAGTGTCATATCTCTATAGAGCCCCCTGCTGGTCAGTACAGTGTGATATCTCTATAGAGCCCCCCACTGGTCAGTACAGTGTGATATCTCTATAGAGACCCCCACTGGTCAGTACAGTGTGATATCTCTATAGAGACCCCTGCTGGTCAGTACAGTGTGATATCTCTATAGAGCCCCCCGCTGGTCAGTACAGTGTGATATCTCTATAGAGCCCCCCGCTGGTCAGTACAGTGTGATATCTCTATAGAGCCCCCTGCTGGTCAGTACAGTGTGATATCTCTATAGAGACCCCTGCTGGTCAGTACAGTGTGATATCTCTATAGAGACCCCTGCTGGTCAATACAGTGTGATATCTCTATAGAGCCCCCTGCTGGTCAGTACAGTGTGATATCTCTATAGAGACCCCTGCTGGTCAGTACAGTGTGATATCTCTATAGGGCCCCTTGCTGGTCAATACAGTGTGATATCTCTATAGAGCCCCCTGCTGGTCAGTACAGTGTGATATCTCTATAGAGCCCCCTGCTGGTCAGTACAGTGTGATATCTCTATAGAGACCCCTGCTGGTCAGTACAGTGTGATATCTCTATAGAGACCCCCTGCTGGTCAGTACAGTGTGATATCTCTATAGAGCCCCCCGCTGGTCAGTACAGTGTGATATCTCTATAGGGCCCCCTGCTGGTCAGTACAGTGTGATATCTCTATAGAGACCCCCGCTGGTCATTACAGTGTGATATCTCTATAGGGCCCCCTGCTGGTCAGTACAGTGTGATATCTCTATAGAGCCCCCTGCTGGTCAGTACAGTGTGATATCTCTATAGAGCCCCCCGCTGGTCAGTACAGTGTCATATCTCTATAGAGCCCCCTGCTGGTCAGTACAGTGTGATATCTCTATAGAGCCCCCCACTGGTCAGTACAGTGTGATATCTCTATAGAGCCCCCTGCTGATCAGTACAGTGTGATATCTCTATAGAGCCCCCTGCTGGTCAGTACAGTGTGATATCTCTATAGAGCCCCCTGCTGATCAGTACAGTGTGATATCTCTATAGAGACCTCCGCTGGTCAGTACAGTGTGATATCTCTATAGAGACCCCCACTGGTCAGTACAGTGTGATATCTCTATAGAGACCCCTGCTGGTCAGTACAGTGTGATATCTCTATAGAGCCCCCCGCTGGTCAGTACAGTGTGATATCTCTATAGAGCCCCCCGCTGGTCAGTACAGTGTGATATCTCTATAGAGCCCCCGCTGGTCAGTACAGTGTGATATCTCTATAGAGACCCCTGCTGGTCAGTACAGTGTGATATCTCTATAGAGCCCCCTGCTGGTCAGTACAGTGTGATATCTCTATAGAGACCCCTGCTGGTCAGTACAGTGTGATATCTCTATAGAGACCCCTGCTGGTCAATACAGTGTGATATCTCTATAGAGCCCCCTGCTGGTCAGTACAGTGTGATATCTCTATAGAGACCCCTGCTGGTCAGTACAGTGTGATATCTCTATAGGGCCCCTTGCTGGTCAATACAGTGTGATATCTCTATAGAGCCCCCTGCTGGTCAGTACAGTGTGATATCTCTATAGAGCCCCCTGCTGGTCAGTACAGTGTGATATCTCTATAGAGACCCCTGCTGGTCAGTACAGTGTGATATCTCTATAGAGACCCCCTGCTGGTCAGTACAGTGTGATATCTCTATAGAGGCCCCCTGCTGGTCAGTACAGTGTGATATCTCTATAGAGACCCCTGCTGGTCAGTACAGTGTGATATCTCTATAGAGACCCCCTGCTGGTCAGTACAGTGTGATATCTCTATAGAGGCCCCCTGCTGGTCAGTACAGTGTGATATCTCTATAGGGCCCCCTGCTGGTCAGTACAGTGTGATATCTCTATAGAGCCCCCTGCTGGTCAGTACAGTGTGATATCTCTATAGAGCCCCCTGCTGGTCAGTACAGTGTGATATCTCTATAGAGACCCCTGCTGGTCAGTACAGTGTGATATCTCTATAGAGCCCCCTGCTGGTCAGTACAGTGTGATATCTCTATAGAGACCCCTGCTGGTCAACACAGTGTGATATCTCTATAGAGACCCCTGCTGGTCAATACAATGTGATATCTCTATAGGGCCCCCTGCTGGTCAGTACAGTGTGATATCTCTATAGGGCCCCCTGCTGGTCAGTACAGTTTGATATCTCTATAGAGACCCCTGCTGGTCAGTACAGTGTGATATCTCTATAGGGCCCCCTGCTGGTCAGTACAGTGTGATATCTCTATAGGGCCCCCTGCTGGTCAGTACAGTGTGATATCTCTATAGGGCCCCCTGCTGATCAGTACAGTGTGATATCTCTATAGAGACCCCTGCTGGTCAGTACAGTGTGATATCTCTATAGAGACCCCTGCTGGTCAGTACAGTGTGATATCTCTATAGGGCCCCCTGCTGGTCAGTACAGTGTGATATCTCTATAGAGACCCCTGCTGGTCAATACAGTGTGATATCTCTACAGGGCCCCCTGCTGGTCAATACAGTGTGATATCTCTATAGGGCCCCTTGCTGGTCAGTACAGTGTGATATCTCTATAGAGCCCCCTGCTGGTCAGTACAGTGTGATATCTCTATAGAGTCCCCCTGCTGGTCAGTACAGTGTGATATCTCTATAGAGCCCCCTGCTGGTCAGTACAGTGTGATATCTCTATAGAGCCCCCTGCTGGTCAGTACAGTGTGATATCTCTATAGGGCCCCCTGCTGGTCAGTACAGTGTGATATCTCTATAGAGCCCCCTCCTGGTTAGTACAGTGTGATATCTCTATAGAGCCCCCTGCTGGTCAGTACAGTGTGATATCTCTATAGGGCCCCCTGCTGGTCAGTACAGTGTGATATCTCTATAGAGACCCCTGCTGGTCATTACAGTGTGATATCTCTATAGGGCCCCCTGCTGGTCAGCACAGTGTGATATCTCTATAGGGCCCTCTGCTGGTCAGTACAGTGTGATATCTCTATAGAGACCCCTGCTGGTCAGTACAGTGTGATATCTCTATAGGGCCCCCTGCTGATCAGTACAGTGTGACATCTCTATAGAGCCCCCTGCTGGTTAGAAAGTGTGATATCTCTATAGAGACCCCTGCTGGTCAGTACAGTGTGATATCTCTATAGAGCCCCCTGCTGGTCAGTACAGTGTGATATCTCTATAGAGACCCCTGCTGGCCAGTACAGTGTGATATCTCTATAGGGCCCCCTGCTGGTCAGTACAGTGTGATATCTCTATAGAGACCCCTGCTGGTCAGTACAGTGTGATATCTCTATAGAGCCCCCTGCTGGTCAGTACAGTGTGATATCTCTATAGGGCCCCCTGCTGGTCAGTACAGTGTGATATCTCTATAGAGCCCCCTGCTGGTCAGTACAGTGTGATATCTCTATAGAGCCCCCTGCTGGTCAGTACAGTGTGATATCTCTATAGGGCCCCCTGCTGGTTAGTACAGTGTGATATCTCTATAGAGACCCCTGCTGGTCAGTACAGTGTGATATCTCTATAGAGCCCCCTGCTGGTCAGTACAGTGTGATATCTCTATAGAGACCCCCGCTGGTCAGTACAGTGTGATATCTCTATAGAGACCCCCGCTGGTCAGTACAGTGTGATATCTCTATAGGGCCCCTTGCTGGTCAATACAGTGTGATATCTCTATAGAGACCCCTGCTGGTCAGTACAGTGTGATATCTCTATAGGGCCCCCTGCTGATCAGTACAGTGTGATATCTCTATAGGGCCCCCTGCTGGTCAGTACAGTGTGATATCTCTATAGAGACCCCTGCTGGTCAGTACAGTGTGATATCTCTATAGAGACCCCTGCTGGTCAGTACAGTGTGATATCTCTATAGGGCCCCCTGCTGGTCAGTACAGTGTGATATCTCTATAGGGCCCCCTGCTGGTCAGTACAGTGTGATATCTCTATAGGGCCCCCTGCTGATCAGTACAGTGTGATATCTCTATAGAGACCCACTGCTGGTCAGTACAGTGTGATATCTCTATAGGGCCCCCTGCTGGTCAGTACAGTGTGATATCTCTATAGAGACCCCTGCTGGTCAGTACAGTGTGATATCTCTATAGGGCCCCCTGCTGGTCAGTACAGTGTGATATCTCTATAGAGACCCCTGCTGATCAGTACAGTGTGATATCTCTATAGAGACCCCTGCTGGTCCGTACAGTGTGATATCTCTATAGGGCCCCCTGCTGGTCAGTACAGTGTGATATCTCTATAGAGCCCCCTGCTGGTCAGTACAGTGTGATATCTCTATAGAGCCCCCTGCTGGTCAGTACAGTGTGATATCTCTATAGAAACCCCTGCTGGTCAACACAGTGTGATATCTCTATAGAGACCCCTGCTGGTCAATACAATGTGATATCTCTATAGGGCCCCCTGCTGGTCAGTACAGTGTGATATCTCTATAGGGCCCCCTGCTGGTCAGTACAGTGTGATATCTCTATAGGGCCCCCTGCTGGTCAGTACAGTGTGATATCTCTATAGGGCCCCCTGCTGATCAGTACAGTGTGATATCTCTATAGAGACCCCTGCTGGTCAGTACAGTGTGATATCTCTATAGAGACCCCTGCTGGTCAATACAGTGTGATATCTCTATAGGGCCCCCTGCTGGTCAGTACAGTGTGATATCTCTATAGGGCCCCTTGCTGGTCAATACAGTGTGATATCTCTATAGAGTCCCCCTGCTGGTCAGTATAGTGTGATATCTCTATAGGGCCCCCTGCTGATCAGTACAGTGTGACATCTCTATAGAGCCCCCTGCTGGTTAGTACAGTGTGATATCTCTATAGAGACCCCTGCTGGTCAGTACAGTGTGATATCTCTATAGAGACCCCTGCCGGTCAGTACAGTGTGATATCTCTATAGGGCCCCCTGCTGGTCAGTACAGTGTGATATCTCTATAGGGCCCCCTGCTGGTCAGTACAGTGTGATATCTCTATAGGGCCCCCTGCTGGTCAGTACAGTGTGATATCTCTATAGAGACCCCTGCTGGTCAGTATAGTGTGATATCTCTATAGGGCCCCCTGCTGGTCAGTACAGTTTGATATCTCTATAGGGCCCCCTGCTGGTCAGTACAGTGTGATATTTCTATAGGGACCCCTGCTGGTCAGTACAGTGTGATATCTCTATAGGGCCCCCTGCTGGTCAGTACAGTGTGATATCTCTATAGGGCCCCCTGCTGGTCAGTACAGTGTGATATCTCTATAGGGCCCCCTGCTGGTCAGTACAGTGTGATATCTCTATAGGGCCCCCTGCTGATCAGTACAGTGTGATATCTCTATAAGGCCCTCTGCTGGTCAATACAGTGTGATATTTCTATAGAGCCCCCTGCTGGTCAGTACAGTGTGATATTCCTATAGGGCCCCCTGCTGATCAGTACAGTGTGATATCTCTATAGAGACCTCTGCTGGTCAGTACAGTGTGATATCTTTATAGGGCCCCCTGCTGGTCAGTACAGTGTGATATCTTTATAGGGCCCCCTGCTGGTCAGTACAGTGTGATATCTTTATAGGGCCCCCTGCTGGTCAGTACAGTGTGATATTCCTATAGGGCCCCCTGCTGGTCAGTACAGTGTGATATCTCTATAGAGACCTCTGCTGGTCAGTACAGTGTGATATCTTTATAGGGCCCCCTGCTGGTCAGTACAGTGTGATATCTTTATAGGGCCCCCTGCTGGTCAGTACAGTGTGATATCTCTATAGGACCCCCTGCTGATCAGTACAGTGTGACATCTCTATAGGACCCCCTGCTGGTCAGTACAGTGTGATATCTCTAAAGGGCCCCCTGCTGGTCAGTACAGTGTGATATCTCTATAGGGCCCCCTGCTGGTCAGTATAGTGTGATATCTCTATAGGGCCCCCTGCTGGTCAGTACAGTGTGATATCTCTATAGGGCCCCCTGCTGGTCAGTATAGTGTGATATCTCTATAGGGCCCCCTGCTGGTCAGTACAGTGTGATGTCTCTATAGAGACCCCTGCTGGTCAGTACAGTGTGATATCTATATAGAGACCCCTGCTGGTCAGTACAGTGTGATATCTCTATAGGGACCCCTGCTAGTCAGTACAGTGTGATATCTATATAGGGCCCCCTGCTGGTCAGTACAGTGTGATATCTCTATAGAGACCCCTGCTGATCAGTACAGTGTGACATCTCTATAGGGACCCCTGCTGATCAGTACAGTGTTATATCTCTATAGAGACCCCCGCTGGTCAGTACAGTGTGATATCTCTATAGGGCCCCCTGCTGGTCAGTACAGTGTTATATCTCTATAGAGACCCCTGCTGGTCAGTACAGTGTGATATCTCTATAGGGCCCCCTGCTGGTCAGTACAGTGTGATATCTCTATAGGGCCCCCTGCTGGTCAGTACAGTGTGATATCTCTATAGAGCCCCCTGCTGGTCAGTACAGTGTGATATCTCTATAGAGACCCACTGCTGGTCAGTACAGTGTGATATCTCTATAGGGCCCCCTGCTGGTCAGTACAGTGTGATATCTCTATAGAGACCCCTGCTGGTCAGTACAGTGTGATATCTCTATAGAGACCCCTGCTGGTCAGTACAGTGTGATATCTCTATAGGGCCCCCTGCTGGTCAGTACAGTGTGATATCTCTATAGAGACCCCTGCTGGTCAGTACAGTGTGATATCTCTATAGGGCCCCCTGCTGGTCAGTACAGTGTGATATCTCTATAGAGACCCCTGCTGGTCAGTACAGTGTGATATCTCTATAGGGCCCCCTGCTGGTCAGTACAGTGTGATATCTCTATAGAGACCCCTGCTGGTCAGTACAGTGTGATATCTCTATAGGGCCCCCTGCTGGTCAGTACATTGTGATATCTCTATAGAGACCCCCTGCTGGTCAGTACAGTGTGATATCTCTATAGAGACCCCCTGCTGGTCAGTACAGTGTGATATCTCTATAGATCCCCCTGCAGGTCAGTACAGTGTGATATCTCTATAGGGCCCCCTGCTGGTCAGTACAGTGTGATATCTCTATAGAGACCCCCTGCTGGTCAGTACAGTGTGATATCTCTATAGAGACCCCTGCTGGTCAGTACAGTGTGATATCTCTATAGAGCCCCCCGCTGGTCAGTACAGTGTGATATCTCTATAGAGACCCCTGCTGGTCAGTACAGTGTGATATCTCTATAGAGCCCCCCGCTGGTCAGTACAGTGTGATATCTCTATAGAGACCCCCTGCTGGTCTGGTCAGTACAGTGTGATATCTCTATAGAGACCCCTGCTGGTCAGTACAGTGTGATATCTCTATAGAGACCCCTGCTGGTCAGTACAGTGTGATATCTCTATAGAGCCCCCTATTGGTCAGTACAGTGTGATATCTCTATAGGGCCCCCTGCTGGTCAGTACAGTGTGATATCTCTATAGAGACCCCTGCTGGTCAGTACAGTGTGATATCTCTATAGAGACCCCTGCTGGTCAGTACAGTGTGATATCTCTATAGAGCCCCCTATTGGTCAGTACAGTGTGATATCTCTATAGGGCCCCCTGCTGGTCAGTACAGTGTGATATCTCTATAGGGCCCCCTGCTGGTCAGTACAGTGTGACATCTCTATAGGTCCCCCCGCTGGTCAGTACAGTGTGATATCTCTATAGGGCCCCCTGCTGGTCAATACAGTGTGATATCTCTATAGGGCCCCCTGCTGATCAGTACAGTGTGATATCTCTATAGAGCCCCCTGCTGGTCAGTACAGTGTGATATCTCTATAGAGACCCCTGCTGGCCAGTACAGTGTGATATCTCTATAGGGCCCCTTGCTGGTCAATACAGTGTGATATCTCTATAGAGACCCCTGCTGGTCAGTACAGTGTGATATCTCTATAGGGCCCCCTGCTGATCAGTACAGTGTGATATCTCTATAGAGGCCCCCTGCTGGTCAGTACAGTGTGATATCTCTATAGAGACCCCTGCTGATCAGTACAGTGTGATATCTCTATAGAGGCCCCCTGCTGGTCAGTACAGTGTGATATCTCTATAGAGACCCCTGCTGGTCAGTACAGTGTGATATCTCTATAGGGCCCCCTGCTGGTCAGTACAGTGTGATATCTCTATAGGGCCCCCTGCTGATCAGTACAGTGTGATATCTCTATAGAGACCCCTGCTGGTCAGTACAGTGTGATATCTCTATAGAGAGCCCCGCTGGTCAGTACAGTGTGATATCTCTATAGGGCCCCCTGCTGATCAGTACAGTGTGATATCTCTATAGAGACCCCTGCTGGTCAGTACAGTGTGATATCTCTATAGGGCCCCCTGCTGATCAGTACAGTGTGACATCTCTATAGAGCCCCCTGCTGGTTAGTACAGTGTGATATCTCTATAGAGACCCCTGCTGGTCAGTACAGTGTGATATCTCTATAGAGACCCCTGCCGGTCAGTACAGTGTGATATCTCTATAGGGCCCCCTGCTGGTCAGTACAGTGTGATATCTCTATAGGGCCCCCTGCTGGTCAGTACAGTGTGATATCTCTATAGAGACCCCTGCTGGTCAGTATAGTGTGATATCTCTATAGGGCCCCCTGCTGGTCAGTACAGTTTGATATCTCTATAGGGCCCCCTGCTGGTCAGTACAGTGTGATATTTCTATAGGGACCCCTGCTGGTCAGTACAGTGTGATATCTCTATAGGGCCCCCTGCTGGTCAGTACAGTGTGATATCTCTATAGGGCCCCCTGCTGGTCAGTACAGTGTGATATCTCTATAGGGCCCCCTGCTGGTCAGTACAGTGTGATATCTCTATAGGGCCCCCTGCTGATCAGTACAGTGTGATATCTCTATAAGGCCCTCTGCTGGTCAATACAGTGTGATATTTCTATAGAGCCCCTGCTGGTCAGTACAGTGTGATATTCCTATAGGGCCCCCTGCTGATCAGTACAGTGTGATATCTCTATAGAGACCTCTGCTGGTCAGTACAGTGTGATATCTTTATAGGGCCCCCTGCTGGTCAGTACAGTGTGATATCTTTATAGGGCCCCCTGCTGGTCAGTACAGTGTGATATCTTTATAGGGCCCCCTGCTGGTCAGTACAGTGTGATATTCCTATAGGGCCCCCTGCTGGTCAGTACAGTGTGATATCTCTATAGAGACCTCTGCTGGTCAGTACAGTGTGATATCTTTATAGGGCCCCCTGCTGGTCAGTACAGTGTGATATGTTTATAGGGCCCCCTGCTGGTCAGTACAGTGTGATATCTCTATAGGACCCCCTGCTGATCAGTACAGTGTGACATCTCTATAGGACCCCCTGCTGGTCAGTACAGTGTGATATCTCTAAAGGGCCCCCTGCTGGTCAGTACAGTGTGATATCTCTATAGGGCCCCCTGCTGGTCAGTATAGTGTGATATCTCTATAGGGCCCCCTGCTGGTCAGTACAGTGTGATATCTCTATAGGGCCCCCTGCTGGTCAGTATAGTGTGATATCTCTATAGGGCCCCCTGCTGGTCAGTACAGTGTGATGTCTCTATAGAGACCCCTGCTGGTCAGTACAGTGTGATATCTATATAGAGACCCCTGCTGGTCAGTACAGTGTGATATCTCTATAGGGACCCCTGCTAGTCAGTACAGTGTGATATCTATATAGGGCCCCCTGCTGGTCAGTACAGTGTGATATCTCTATAGAGACCCCTACTGGTCAGTACAGTGTGATATCTCTATAGGGCCCCCTGCTGGTCAGTACAGTGTTATATCTCTATAGAGACCCCTGCTGGTCAGTACAGTGTGATATCTCTATAGGGCCCCCTGCTGGTCAGTACAGTGTGATATCTCTATAGGGCCCCCTGCTGGTCAGTACAGTGTGATATCTCTATAGAGCCCCCTGCTGGTCAGTACAGTGTGATATCTCTATAGAGACCCACTGCTGGTCAGTACAGTGTGATATCTCTATAGGGCCCCCTGCTGGTCAGTACAGTGTGATATCTCTATAGAGACCCCTGCTGGTCAGTACAGTGTGATATCTCTATAGAGACCCCTGCTGGTCAGTACAGTGTGATATCTCTATAGGGCCCCCTGCTGGTCAGTACAGTGTGATATCTCTATAGAGACCCCTGCTGGTCAGTACAGTGTGATATCTCTATAGGGCCCCCTGCTGGTCAGTACAGTGTGATATCTCTATAGAGACCCCTGCTGGTCAGTACAGTGTGATATCTCTATAGGGCCCCCTGCTGATCAGTACAGTGTGATATCTCTATAGGGCCCACTGCTGGTCAGTACAGTGTGATATCTCTATAGAGACCCCTGCTGGTCAGTACAGTGTGATATCTCTATAGGGCCCCCTGCTGGTCAGTACATTGTGATATCTCTATAGAGACCCCCTGCTGGTCAGTACAGTGTGATATCTCTATAGAGACCCCTGCAGGTCAGTACAGTGTGATATCTCTATAGGGCCCCCTGCTGGTCAGTACAGTGTGATATCTCTATAGAGCCCCCCACTGGACAGTACAGTGTGATATCTCTATAGATCCCCCTGCAGGTCAGTACAGTGTGATATCTCTATAGGGCCCCCTGCTGGTCAGTACAGTGTGATATCTCTATAGAGACCCCTGCAGGTCAGTACAGTGTGATATCTCTATAGGGCCCCCTGCTGGTCAGTACAGTGTGATATCTCTATAGAGACCCCCTGCTGGTCAGTACAGTGTGATATCTCTATAGAGACCCCCTGCTGGTCAGTACAGTGTGATATCTCTATAGAGACCCCTGCTGGTCAGTACAGTGTGATATCTCTATAGAGCCCCCCGCTGGTCAGTACAGTGTGATATCTCTATAGAGACCCCCGCTGGTCAGTACAGTGTGATATCTCTATAGAGCCCCCCGCTGGTCAGTACAGTGTGATATCTCTATAGAGACCCCCTGCTGGTCTGGTCAGTACAGTGTGATATCTCTATAGAGACCCCTGCTGGTCAGTACAGTGTGATATCTCTATAGAGACCCCTGCTGGTCAGTACAGTGTGATATCTCTATAGAGCCCCCTATTGGTCAGTACAGTGTGATATCTCTATAGGGCCCCCTGCTGGTCAGTACAGTGTGATATCTCTATAGAGACCCCTGCTGGTCAGTACAGTGTGATATCTCTATAGAGCCCCCTATTGGTCAGTACAGTGTGATATCTCTATAGGGCCCCCTGCTGGTCAGTACAGTGTGATATCTCTATAGGGCCCCCTGCTGGTCAGTACAGTGTGACATCTCTATAGGTCCCCCCACTGGTCAGTACAGTGTGATATCTCTATAGGGCCCCCTGCTGGTCAATACAGTGTGATATCTCTATAGGGCCCCCTGCTGATCAGTACAGTGTGATATCTCTATAGAGCCCCCTGCTGGTCAGTACAGTGTGATATCTCTATAGAGACCCCTGCTGGCCAGTACAGTGTGATATCTCTATAGGGCCCCTTGCTGGTCAATACAGTGTGATATCTCTATAGAGACCCCTGCTGGTCAGTACAGTGTGATATCTCTATAGGGCCCCCTGCTGATCAGTACAGTGTGATATCTCTATAGAGGCCCCCTGCTGGTCAGTACAGTGTGATATCTCTATAGAGACCCCTGCTGGTCAGTACAGTGTGATATCTCTATAGGGCCCCCTGCTGGTCAGTACAGTGTGATATCTCTATAGGGCCCCCTGCTGATCAGTACAGTGTGATATCTCTATAGAGACCCCTGCTGGTCAGTACAGTGTGATATCTCTATAGAGACCCCTGCTGATCAGTAAAGTGTGATATCTCTATAGAGACCCCTGCTGATCAGTAAAGTGTGATATCTCTATAGAGATCCCTGCTGGTCAGTACAGTGTGATATCTCTATAGGACCCCCTGCTGGTCAGTACAGTGTGATATCTCTATAGGGCCCCCTGCTGGTCAGTACAGTGTGATATCTCTATAGAGGCCCCTGCTGGTCAGTACAGTGTGATATCTCTATAGAGACCCCTGCTGGTCAGTACAGTGTGATATCTCTATAGAGACCCCCGCTGGTCAGTAAAGTGTGATATCTCTATAGAGACCCCCGCTGGTCAGTAAAGTGTGATATCTCTATAGGGCCCCCTGCTGGTCAGTACAGTGTGATATCTCTATAGGGCCCCCTGCTGGTCAGTACAGTGTGATATCTCTATAGAGACCCCCGCTGGTCAGTAAAGTGTGATATCTCTATAGAGACCCCTGCTGGTCAGTACAGTGTGATATCTCTATAGGTCCCCCTGCTGGTCAGTACAGTGTGATATCTCTATAGAGACCTCCGCTGGTCAGTACAGTGTGATATCTCTATAGAGACCCCTGCTGGTCAGTACAGTGTGATATCTCTATAGAGACCTCCGCTGGTCAGTACAGTGTGATATCTCTATAGAGACCCCTGCTGGTCAGTACAGTGTGATATCTCTATAGGTCCCCCTGCTGGTCAGTACAGTGTGATATCTCTATAGAGCCCCCTGCTGGTCAGTACAGTGTGATATCTCTATAGAGCCCCCTGCTGGTCAGTACAGTGTGATATCTCTATAGAGACCCCCGCTGGTCAGTACAGTGTGATATCTCTATAGGGCCCCCTGCTGGTCAGTACAGTGTGATATCTCTATAGAGACCCCTGCTGGTCAGTACAGTGTGATATCTCTATAGAGCCCCCTGCTGGTCAGTACAGTGTGATATCTCTATAGAGACCCCCGCTGGTCAGTAAAGTGTGATATCTCTATAGAGACCTCCGCTGGTCAGTACAGTGTGATATCTCTATAGAGACCCCTGCTGGTCAGTACAGTGTGATATCTCTATAGGTCCCCCTGCTGGTCAGTACAGTGTGATATCTCTATAGGGCCCCCTGCTGGTCAGTACAGTGTGATATCTCTATAGAGACCCCCGCTGGTCAGTAAAGTGTGATATCTCTATAGAGACCTCCGCTGGTCAGTACAGTGTGATATCTCTATAGAGACCCCTGCTGGTCAGTACAGTGTGATATCTCTATAGGTCCCCCTGCTGGTCAGTACAGTGTGATATCTCTATAGAGCCCCCTGCTGGTCAGTACAGTGTGATATCTCTATAGAGCCCCCTGCTGGTCAGTACAGTGTGATATCTCTATAGAAACCCCCCGCTGGTCAGTACAGTGTGATATCTCTATAGAGACCCCCTGCTGGTCAGTACAGTGTGATATCTCTATAGAGACCCCCTGCTGGTCAGTACAGTGTGATATCTCTATAGGGCCCCCTGCTGGTCAGTACAGTGTGATATCTCTATAGAGACCCCCGCTGGTCAGTAAAGTGTGATATCTCTATAGAGACCTCCGCTGGTCAGTAAAGTGTGATATCTCTATAGGGCCCCCTGCTGGACAGTACAGTGTGATATCTCTATAGAGACCCCCGCTGGTCAGTACAGTGTGATATCTCTACAGGGCCCCCTGATGGTCAGTACAGTGTGATATCTCTATAGAGACCCCTGTTGGTCAGTACAGTGTGATATCTCTATAGGGCCCCCTGCTGGTCAGTACAGTGTGATATTTCTATAGGGCCCCCTGCTGGTCAGTACAGTGTGATATCTCTATAGAGACCCCCGCTGGTCAGTACAGTGTGATATCTCTACAGGGCCCCCTGATGGTCAGTACAGTGTGATATCTCTATAGGGCCCCCTGCTGGTCAGTACAGTGTGATATCACTATAGGGCCCCATGCTGGTCAGTACAGTGTGATATCTCTATAGAAACCCCCCGCTGGTCAGTACAGTGTGATATCTCTATAGGGAACCCTGCTGGTCAGTATAGTGTGATATCTCTATAGGGCCCCCTGCTGGTCAGTACAGTGTGATATTTCTATAGGGCCCCCTGCTGGTCAGTACAGTGTGATATCTCTATAGAGACCCCTGTTGGTCAGTACAGTGTGATATCTCTATAGAGCCCCCTGCTGGTCAGTACAGTGTGATATCTCTATAGAAACCCCTGCTGGTCAGTATAGTGTGATATCTCTATAGGGCCCCCTGCTGGTCAGTACAGTGTGATATCTCTATAGAGACCCCTGTTGGTCAGTACAGTGTGATATCTCTATAGAGCCCCCTGCTGGTCAGTACAGTGTGATATCTCTATAGGGACCCCTGCTGGTCAGTATAGTGTGATATCTCTATAGGGCCCCCTGCTGGTCAGTACAGTGTGATATTTCTATAGGGCCCCCTGCTGGTCAGTACAGTGTGATATCTCTATAGAGCCCCCTGCTGGTCAGTACAGTGTGACATCTCTATAGAGACCCCTGCTGGTCAGTACAGTGTGATATCTCTATAGAGACCCCCGCTGGTCAGTACAGTGTGATATTTCTATAGGGCCCCCTGCTGGTCAGTACAGTGTGATATCTCTATAGAGCCCCCTGCTGGTCAGTACAGTGTGATATCTCTATAGAGACCCCTGCTGGTCAGTACAGTGTGATATCTCTATAGAGACCCCCGCTGGTCAGTACAGTGTGATATCTCTATAGAGACCCCCGCTGGTCAGTATAGTGTGATATCTCTATCGGGCCCCCTGCTGGTCAGTACAGTGTGATATCTCTATAGGGCCCCCTGCTGGTCAGTACAGTGTGATATCCCTATAGAGACCCCTGCTGGTCAGTACAGTGTGATATCTCTATAGAGACCCCTACTGGTCAGTACAGTGTGATATCTCTATAGAGCCTTTGCTGGTCAGTACAGTGTGATATCACTATAGGGCCCCATGCTGATCAGTACAGTGTGATATCTCTATAGGGCCCCCTGCTGGTCAGTACAGTGTGATATCTCTATAGAGACCCCCGCTGGTCAGTACAGTGTGATATCTCTATAGAGACCCCCGCTGGTCAGTATAGTGTGATATCTCTATAGGGCCCCCTGCTGGTCAGTATAGTGTGATATCTCTATCGGGCCCCCTGCTGGTCAGTACAGTGTGATATCTCTATAGGGCCCCCTGCTGGTCAGTACAGTGTGATATCTCTATAGGGCCCCCTGCTGGTCAGTACAGTGTGATATCCCTATAGAGACCCCTGCTGGTCAGTACAGTGTGATATCTCTATAGAGACCCCTGCTGGTCAGTACAGTGTGATATCTCTATAGAGCCCCCTGCTGGTCAGTACAGTGTGATATCTCTATAGAGCCCCCTGCTGGTCAGTACAGTGTGATATCTCTATAGGGCCCCCTGCTGGTCAGTACAGTGTGATATCTCTATAGGGCCCCCTGCTGGTCAGTACATTGTGATATCTCTATAGAGACCTTTGCTGGTCAGTAAAGTGTGATATCTCTATAGGGCCCCCTGCTGGTCAGTACAATGTGATATCTCTATAGGGCCCCCTGCTGGTCAGTACAGTGTGATATCTCTATAGGGCCCCCTGCTGGTCAGTACAGTGTGACATCTCTATAGGTCCCCCCACTGGTCAGTACAGTGTGATATCTCTATAGGGCCCCCTGCTGGTCAATACAGTGTGATATCTCTATAGGGCCCCCTGCTGATCAGTACAGTGTGATATCTCTATAGAGCCCCCTGCTGGTCAGTACAGTGTGATATCTCTATAGAGACCCCTGCTGGCCAGTACAGTGTGATATCTCTATAGGGCCCCTTGCTGGTCAATACAGTGTGATATCTCTATAGAGACCCCTGCTGGTCAGTACAGTGTGATATCTCTATAGGGCCCCCTGCTGATCAGTACAGTGTGATATCTCTATAGGGCCCCCTGCTGATCAGTACAGTGTGATATCTCTATAGAGACCCCTGCTGGTCAGTACAGTGTGATATCTCTATAGAGACCCCTGCTGATCAGTAAAGTGTGATATCTCTATAGAGACCCCTGCTGGTCAGTACAGTGTGATATCTCTATAGAGACCCCTGCTGGTCAGTACAGTGTGATATCTCTATAGAGACCCCTGCTGGTCAGTACAGTGTGATATCTCTATAGGACCCCCTGCTGGTCAGTACAGTGTGATATCTCTATAGAGACCCCTGCTGGTCAGTACAGTGTGATATCTCTATAGAGACCCCTGCTGATCAGTAAAGTGTGATATCTCTATAGAGACCCCTGCTGGTCAGTACAGTGTGATATCTCTATAGAGAGCCCCGCTGGTCAGTACAGTGTGATATCTCTATAGAGATCCCTGCTGGTCAGTACAGTGTGATATCTCTATAGGACCCCCTGCTGGTCAGTACAGTGTGATATCTCTATAGGGCCCCCTGCTGGTCAGTACAGTGTGATATCTCTATAGAGGCCCCTGCTGGTCAGTACATTGTGATATCTCTATAGAGACCCCCGCTGGTCAGTAAAGTGTGATATCTCTATAGGGCCCCCTGCTGGTCAGTACAGTGTGATATCTCTATAGGGCCCCCTGCTGGTCAGTACAGTGTGATATCTCTATAGAGACCCCCCGCTGGTCAGTAAAGTGTGATATCTCTATAGAGACCCCTGCTGGTCAGTACAGTGTGATATCTCTATAGGTCCCCCTGCTGGTCAGTACAGTGTGATATCTCTATAGAGACCTCCGCTGGTCAGTACAGTGTGATATCTCTATAGAGACCCCTGCTGGTCAGTACAGTGTGATATCTCTATAGGTCCCCCTGCTGGTCAGTACAGTGTGATATCTCTATAGAGCCCCCTGCTGGTCAGTACAGTGTGATATCTCTATAGAGCCCCCTGCTGGTCAGTACAGTGTGATATCTCTATAGAGACCCCCGCTGGTCAGTACAGTGTGATATCTCTATAGGGCCCCCTGCTGGTCAGTACAGTGTGATATCTCTATAGAGACCCCTGCTGGTCAGTACAGTGTGATATCTCTATAGAGCCCCCTGCTGGTCAGTACAGTGTGATATCTCTATAGAGACCCCTGCTGGTCAGTAAAGTGTGATATCTCTATAGAGACCTCCGCTGGTCAGTACAGTGTGATATCTCTATAGAGACCCCTGCTGGTCAGTACAGTGTGATATCTCTATAGGTCCCCCTGCTGGTCAGTACAGTGTGATATCTCTATAGGGCCCCCTGCTGGTCAGTACAGTGTGATATCTCTATAGAGACCCCCGCTGGTCAGTAAAGTGTGATATCTCTATAGAGACCTCCGCTGGTCAGTACAGTGTGATATCTCTATAGAGACCCCTGCTGGTCAGTACAGTGTGATATCTCTATAGGTCCCCCTGCTGGTCAGTACAGTGTGATATCTCTATAGAGCCCCCTGCTGGTCAGTACAGTGTGATATCTCTATAGAGCCCCCTGCTGGTCAGTACAGTGTGATATCTCTATAGAAACCCCCCGCTGGTCAGTACAGTGTGATATCTCTATAGAGACCCCCTGCTGGTCAGTACAGTGTGATATCTCTATAGGGCCCCCTGCTGGTCAGTACAGTGTGATATCTCTATAGAGACCCCCGCTGGTCAGTAAAGTGTGATATCTCTATAGAGACCTCCGCTGGTCAGTAAAGTGTGATATCTCTATAGGGCCCCCTGCTGGACAGTACAGTGTGATATCTCTATAGAGACCCCCGCTGGTCAGTACAGTGTGATATCTCTACAGGGCCCCCTGATGGTCAGTACAGTGTGATATCTCTATAGAGACCCCTGTTGGTCAGTACAGTGTGATATCTCTATAGGGCCCCCTGCTGGTCAGTACAGTGTGATATTTCTATAGGGCCCCCTGCTGGTCAGTACAGTGTGATATCTCTATAGAGACCCCCGCTGGTCAGTACAGTGTGATATCTCTACAGGGCCCCCTGATGGTCAGTACAGTGTGATATCTCTATAGGGCCCCCTGCTGGTCAGTACAGTGTGATATCACTATAGGGCCCCATGCTGGTCAGTACAGTGTGATATCTCTATAGAAACCCCCCGCTGGTCAGTACAGTGTGATATCTCTATAGGGACCCCTGCTGGTCAGTATAGTGTGATATCTCTATAGGGCCCCCTGCTGGTCAGTACAGTGTGATATTTCTATAGGGCCCCCTGCTGGTCAGTACAGTGTGATATCTCTATAGAGACCCCTGTTGGTCAGTACAGTGTGATATCTCTATAGAGCCCCCTGCTGGTCAGTACAGTGTGATATCTCTATAGAAACCCCTGCTGGTCAGTATAGTGTGATATCTCTATAGGGCCCCCTGCTGGTCAGTACAGTGTGATATCTCTATAGAGACCCCTGTTGGTCAGTACAGTGTGATATCTCTATAGAGCCCCCTGCTGGTCAGTACAGTGTGATATCTCTATAGGGACCCCTGCTGGTCAGTATAGTGTGATATCTCTATAGGGCCCCCTGCTGGTCAGTACAGTGTGATATTTCTATAGGGCCCCCTGCTGGTCAGTACAGTGTGATATCTCTATAGAGCCCCCTGCTGGTCAGTACAGTGTGACATCTCTATAGAGACCCCTGCTGGTCAGTACAGTGTGATATCTCTATAGAGACCCCCGCTGGTCAGTACAGTGTGATATTTCTATAGGGCCCCCTGCTGGTCAGTACAGTGTGATATCTCTATAGAGCCCCCTGCTGGTCAGTACAGTGTGATATCTCTATAGAGACCCCTGCTGGTCAGTACAGTGTGATATCTCTATAGAGACCCCCGCTGGTCAGTACAGTGTGATATCTCTATAGAGACCCCCGCTGGTCAGTATAGTGTGATATCTCTATCGGGCCCCCTGCTGGTCAGTACAGTGTGATATCTCTATAGGGCCCCCTGCTGGTCAGTACAGTGTGATATCCCTATAGAGACCCCTGCTGGTCAGTACAGTGTGATATCTCTATAGAGACCCCTACTGGTCAGTACAGTGTGATATCTCTATAGAGCCTTTGCTGGTCAGTACAGTGTGATATCACTATAGGGCCCCATGCTGATCAGTACAGTGTGATATCTCTATAGGGCCCCCTGCTGGTCAGTACAGTGTGATATCTCTATAGAGACCCCCGCTGGTCAGTACAGTGTGATATCTCTATAGAGACCCCCGCTGGTCAGTATAGTGTGATATCTCTATAGGGCCCCCTGCTGGTCAGTATAGTGTGATATCTCTATCGGGCCCCCTGCTGGTCAGTACAGTGTGATATCTCTATAGGGCCCCCTGCTGGTCAGTACAGTGTGATATCTCTATAGGGCCCCCTGCTGGTCAGTACAGTGTGATATCCCTATAGAGACCCCTGCTGGTCAGTACAGTGTGATATCTCTATAGAGACCCCTGCTGGTCAGTACATTGTGATATCTCTATAGAGCCCCCTGCTGGTCAGTACAGTGTGATATCTCTATAGGGCCCCCTGCTGGTCAGTACAGTGTGATATCTCTATAGGGCCCCCTGCTGGTCAGTACATTGTGATATCTCTATAGAGACCTTTGCTGGTCAGTAAAGTGTGATATCTCTATAGGGCCCCCTGCTGGTCAGTACAGTGTGATATTTCTATAGAGACTCCTGCTGGTTAGTACAGTGTGATTTCTCTATAGGGCCCCCTGCTGGTCAGTTCAGTGTGATATCTCTATAGAGACACCTACTGGTCAGTACAGTGTGATATCTCTATAGAGTCCCCTGCTGGTCAGTACAGTGTGATATCTCTATAGGGCCCCCTGCTGGTCAGTACAGTGTGATATCTCTATAGGGCCCCCTGCTGGTCAGTACAGTGTGATATCTCTATAGAGACCTCTGCTGGTCAGTACAGTGTGATATCTCTATAGAGACCCCTGCTGGTCAGTACAGTGTGATATCTCTGTAGGGCCCCCTGCTGGTCAGTACAGTGTGATATCTCTATAGAGACCCCTACTGGTCAGTACAGTGTGATATCTCTATAGAGACCCCTGCTGGTCAGTACAGTGTGATATCTCTATAGAGACCCCTGCTGGTCAGTACAGTGTGATATCTCTATAGAGACCCCTGCTGGTCAGTACAGTGTGATATCTCTATAGAGGCCCCTACTGGTCAGTACAGTGTGATATCTCTATAGAGACCCCTGCTGGTCAGTACAGTGTGATATCTCTATAGAGACCCCTGCTGGTCAGTACAGTGTGATATCTCTATAGAGACCCCTACTGGTCAGTACAGTGTGATATCTCTATAGGGCCCCCTGCTGGTCAGTACAGTGTGATATCTCTATAGGGTCCCCTGCTGGTCAGTACATTGTGATATCTCTATAGAGCCCCCTGCTGGTCAGTACAGTGTGATATCTCTATAGGGCCCCCTGCTGGTCAGTACAGTGTGATATCTCTATAGGGCCCCCTGCTGGTCAGTACAGTGTGATATCTCTATAGGGCCCCCTGCTTGTCAGTACAGTGTGATATCTCTATAGGGCCCCCTGCTGGTCAGTATAGTGTGATATCTCTATCGGGCCCCCTGCTGGTCAGTACAGTGTGATATCTCTATAGAGACCCCTACTGGTCAGTACAGTGTGATATCTCTATAGGGCCCCCTGCTGGTCAGTACAGTGTGATATCTCTATAGGGTCCCCTGCTGGTCAGTACATTGTGATATCTCTATAGAGCCCCCTGCTGGTCAGTACAGTGTGATATCTCTATAGGGCCCCCTGCTGGTCAGTACAGTGTGATATCTCTATAGAGACCCCTGCTGGTCAGTACAGTGTGATATCTCTATAGGGCCCCCTGCTGGTCAGTACAGTGTGATATCTCTATAGAGCCCCCTGCTGGTCAGTACAGTGTGATATCTCTATAGAGACCCCCGCTGGTCAGTACAGTGTGATATCTCTATAGAGACCCCCGCTGGTCAGTATAGTGTGATATCTCTATCGGGCCCCCTGCTGGTCAGTACAGTGTGATATCTCTATAGGGCCCCCTGCTGGTCAGTACAGTGTGATATCCCTATAGAGACCCCTGCTGGTCAGTACAGTGTGATATCTCTATAGAGACCCCTACTGGTCAGTACAGTGTGATATCTCTATAGAGCCTTTGCTGGTCAGTACAGTGTGATATCACTATAGGGCCCCATGCTGATCAGTACAGTGTGATATCTCTATAGGGCCCCCTGCTGGTCAGTACAGTGTGATATCTCTATAGAGACCCCCGCTGGTCAGTACAGTGTGATATCTCTATAGAGACCCCCGCTGGTCAGTATAGTGTGATATCTCTATAGGGCCCCCTGCTGGTCAGTATAGTGTGATATCTCTATCGGGCCCCCTGCTGGTCAGTACAGTGTGATATCTCTATAGGGCCCCCTGCTGGTCAGTACAGTGTGATATCTCTATAGGGCCCCCTGCTGGTCAGTACAGTGTGATATCCCTATAGAGACCCCTGCTGGTCAGTACAGTGTGATATCTCTATAGAGACCCCTGCTGGTCAGTACATTGTGATATCTCTATAGAGCCCCCTGCTGGTCAGTACAGTGTGATATCTCTATAGGGCCCCCTGCTGGTCAGTACAGTGTGATATCTCTATAGGGCCCCCTGCTGGTCAGTACATTGTGATATCTCTATAGAGACCTTTGCTGGTCAGTAAAGTGTGATATCTCTATAGGGCCCCCTGCTGGTCAGTACAGTGTGATATTTCTATAGAGACTCCTGCTGGTTAGTACAGTGTGATTTCTCTATAGGGCCCCCTGCTGGTCAGTTCAGTGTGATATCTCTATAGAGACACCTACTGGTCAGTACAGTGTGATATCTCTATAGAGTCCCCTGCTGGTCAGTACAGTGTGATATCTCTATAGGGCCCCCTGCTGGTCAGTACAGTGTGATATCTCTATAGGGCCCCCTGCTGGTCAGTACAGTGTGATATCTCTATAGAGACCTCTGCTGGTCAGTACAGTGTGATATCTCTATAGAGACCCCTGCTGGTCAGTACAGTGTGATATCTCTGTAGGGCCCCCTGCTGGTCAGTACAGTGTGATATCTCTATAGAGACCCCTACTGGTCAGTACAGTGTGATATCTCTATAGAGACCCCTGCTGGTCAGTACAGTGTGATATCTCTATAGAGACCCCTGCTGGTCAGTACAGTGTGATATCTCTATAGAGACCCCTGCTGGTCAGTACAGTGTGATATCTCTATAGAGGCCCCTACTGGTCAGTACAGTGTGATATCTCTATAGAGACCCCTGCTGGTCAGTACAGTGTGATATCTCTATAGAGACCCCTGCTGGTCAGTACAGTGTGATATCTCTATAGAGACCCCTACTGGTCAGTACAGTGTGATATCTCTATAGAGACCCCTGCTGGTCAGTACAGTGTGATATCTCTATAGGGCCCCCTGCTGGTCAGTACAGTGTGATATCTCTATAGGGTCCCCTGCTGGTCAGTACATTGTGATATCTCTATAGAGCCCCCTGCTGGTCAGTACAGTGTGATATCTCTATAGGGCCCCCTGCTGGTCAGTACAGTGTGATATCTCTATAGAGACCCCTGCTGGTCAGTACAGTGTGATATCTCTATAGGGCCCCCTGCTGGTCAGTACAGTGTGATATCTCTATAGGGCCCCCTGCTTGTCAGTACAGTGTGATATCTCTATAGGGCCCCCTGCTGGTCAGTATAGTGTGATATCTCTATCGGGCCCCCTGCTGGTCAGTACAGTGTGATATCTCTATAGAGACCCCTACTGGTCAGTACAGTGTGATATCTCTATAGGGCCCCCTGCTGGTCAGTACAGTGTGATATCTCTATAGGGTCCCCTGCTGGTCAGTACATTGTGATATCTCTATAGAGCCCCCTGCTGGTCAGTACAGTGTGATATCTCTATAGGGCCCCCTGCTGGTCAGTACAGTGTGATATCTCTATAGAGACCCCTGCTGGTCAGTACAGTGTGATATCTCTATAGGGCCCCCTGCTGGTCAGTACAGTGTGATATCTCTATAGGGCCCCCTGCTGGTCAGTACAGTGTGATATCTCTATAGGGCCCCCTGCTGGTCAGTACAGTGTGATATCTCTATAGGGCCCCCTGCTGGTCAGTACAGTGTGATATCTCTATAGGGCCCCCTGCTGGTCAGTACAGTGTGATATCTCTATAGGGCCCCCTGCTGGTCAGTACAGTGTGATATCTCTATAGGGCCCCCTGCTGGTCAGTACAGTGTGACATCTCTATAGAGACCCCTACTGGTCAGTACAGTGTGATATCTCTATAGAGACCCCTGCTGGTCAGTACAGTGTGATATCTATAGGGCCCCCTGCTTGTCAGTACAGTGTGATATCTCTATAGGGCCCCCTGCTGGTCAGTACAGTTTGTTATCTCTATAGAGACCCCTGCTGGTCAGTACAGTTCAGTTTTTGTTTGCTGGAAACTACCCCATGCTCTGCTCTTCTCTGACATCTATTGTATGTAAACCGCTCATGTATATACCTTTATTTCATTACTGTGTGTATATATACAGTATGTGACAAAAGTAAGTACACCCCTCAGTGACATTTCTTCTCTCTTTTCATGTGACAACACTGAAGAAATGACACTTGTCTACAATGTAAAGTAGTGAGTGTACAGCTTGTATAACAGTGTAAATTTCCTGTCCCCTCAAAATAACTCAACACACAGCCATTAATGTCTAAACCGCTGGCAACAAAAGTCAGTACACCCCTAAGTGAAATTCTCCACATTAGGGCCCAATTAGCCATTTTCCCTCCCCCGGTGTCATGTGACTTGTTAGTGTTACAAGGTCTCAGGTGTGAATGGGGAGCAGGTGGATTAAATTTGGTGTTATCGCTCTCACTCTCTCATACTGGTCACTGGAAGTACAACATGGCACCTCATGGCAAAGAACTCTCTGAGGATCTGAAGATAAGAATTGTCGCTCTACATAAAGATGGTCTAGGCTATAAGAAGATTGCCAAGACCCTGAAACTGATCTGCAGCACGGTGGCCAAGACCATACAGCGGTATAACAGGACAGGTTCCCCTCAGAACAGGCCTCGCCATGGTCCACCAGAGAAGTTGAGGTCACGTGCTCAGCTTCATTTCCAGAGGTTGTCTTTGGGAAATAGACGTATGAGTGCTGCCAGCATTGCTGCAGAGGTTGTAGGGGTGGGGGGTCAGCCTGTCAGTGCTCAGACCATACGCCGCACACTGCATCAAATTGGTCTGCATGGCTGTCATCCCAGAAGGAAGCCTCTTCTAAAGATGATGCACAAGAAAGACCACAAACAGTTTGCTGAAGACAAGCAGACTAAGGAGATGGATTACTGGAACCACGTCCTGTGGTCTGATGAGACCAAGATAAAGGTATTTGGTGTCAGATGGTGACAAGCGTGTGTGGGGGCAACCAGGTGAGGAGGACAAAGACAAGTGTGTCTTGTCTACAGTCAGGCATGGTGGTGGGGGTGTCATGGTCTGGGGCTGCATGAGTGCTGCCGGCACTGGGGGGCTACAGATCATTGAGGGGACCATGAATGCCAACATGTACTGTGACCTACTGAAGCAGAGCATGATCCCCTCCCTTCAGAGACTGGACCGCAGGGCAGTATTCCAACATGATAACCACCCCAAACACACCTCCAACACCACCACTGCCTTGCTAAAGAAGCTGAGGGTAAAGTCAGTGGAGGTCCGCCCCCCCATGTAGTAAAAAAAAAAACAACGATAAAAAAAAAAGGGTTATTATCGGTGGTCGGCAGCATACCAATCAGCCCCCCCTCCCCCGCTCAACAAGATTAAAAAGATATATGCTTGTTTATTTTACAACCCCCAACCCCCCCCCCCCCCCTGAATACAGAAATGTGTGATTTACAGGTTGTAGATATGTGTGATTTACAGTATGCAGATATGTGCGATTTACATAATGCAGATATGTGCGATTTACAGAATGTAGATATGTGCGATTTACAGAATGTAGATATGTGCGATTTACAGAATGCAGATATGTGCGATTTACAGAATGTAGATATGTGCGATTTACAGAATGCAGATATGTGCGATTTACATAATGCAGATATGTGCGATTTACAGTTTGCAGATATGTGCGATTTACAGAATGTAGATATGTGCGATTTACAGAATGTAGATATGTGCGATTTACAGAATGCAGATATGTGCGATTTACAGAATGTAGATATGTGCGATTTACAGAATGCAGATATGTGCGATTTACATAATGCAGATATGTGCGATTTACAGAATGTAGATATGTGCGATTTACAGAATGTAGATATGTGCGATTTACAGAATGCAGATATGTGCGATTTACAGAATGCAGATATGTGCGATTTACAGAATGCAGATATGTGCGATTCACAGAATGCAGATATGTGCAATTTACAGAATGCAGATATGTGCGATTTACAAGTTGTAGATATTTGCGATTTACAGGTTGTAGATATGTGCGATTTACAGGTTGCAGAAAAGGTGCCTGATGTGGTTATACACAAGATAGGCATGATTCATCTGCTTTAGTAGAGCCCTGTGTATAATGTGCAGCATGGTATATGATGTGCAGAGCCCCGTATATAATGTGCAGAGCCTGGTATATAATGTGCAGAGCCTGGTGTATAATGTGCAGCCTGGTATATGATGTGCAGAGCCCCGTGTATAATGTGCAGCCTGGTATATGATGTACAGAGCCCCGTGTATAATGTGCAGCCTGGTATATGATGTACAGAGCCCTGTGTATAATGTGTAGCCTGGTATATGATGTACAGAGCCCTGTGTATAATGTGCAGCCTGGTATATGATGTACAGAGCCCTGTGTATAATGTGTAGCCTGGTATATGATGTACAGAGCCCTGTGTATAATGTGCAGCCTGGTATATGATGTACAGAGCCCTGTGTATAATGTGCAGCCTGGTATATGATGTACAGAGCCCTGTGTATAATGTGCAGCCTGGTATATGATGTACAGAGCCCGGTGTATAATGTACAGCCTGGTATATGATGTACAGAGCCCTGTGTATAATGTGCAGCCTGGTATATGATGTACAGAGCCCTGTGTATAATGTGCATAGCCCTGTGTATAATGTGCAGCCTGGTATATGATGTACAGAGCCTGTATATGATGTACAGAGCCCCGTGTATAATGTGCAGCCTGGTATATGATGTACAGAGCCCCGGTGTATAATGTGCAGCCTGGTATATGATGTGCAGAGCCCCGTGTATAATGTGTAGCCTGGTATATGATGTGCAGAGCCCCGTGTATAATGTGCAGCCTGGTATATGATTGTTGATTCAATAAGGGGGTGTGGCTTGTGAGAAGTGGGAGGGGCCAAATCTGAAGGGGTGGGTTCTTGCTCCCCCCCACCCTAAAACTTCACCAGGCCGCCACTGGTAAAGGTGATGGACTAACCAATCATGTCTCCAGACCCAAACCCTATTGGTCATCTGTGGGACATCCTCAAACGGAAGGTGGAGGAGCGCAAGGTCTCCAACATCCACAGCTCTGTAATGTCATCATGGGGGAGGGGAAGAGGACTCCAGTGACAACCTGTGAAGCTCTGCTGACCTCCATGCCCAAGAGGGTGAAGGCAGTGTTGGAAAATAATGGCGGCCACACAAAATATTGACACTTTGGGCCCAATTTGGAGATTTTCACTTAGGGGTGTACTGACTTTTGTGGCCAGCGGTTTAGACATTAACCACTTAACAACCGGCCCATAGCCGAATGACGGCTACAGGGCGGTTGTTTAACTCTGGGAGGCCGTCATATGATGTCCTCCCAGAATCCCACTCTCGCGCGCCCCTTGGGGAACGCACTCGAGAGCATCCGTGACCTGTGGACCCGGCGCATCACGGTAAATGGCCGCTCATCGCGACCTTTTACCACGTGACCGCTCCGTGAAATGACGGAGTGATCACTTGTAAACAAACCGGCGTCATGTTATGATGCCGGTTCCTCCCTCCCCCTCTCTGTACTGATCGGTACAGCGGAGGGGGAAGAGATCGGTGTCAGCAGCACTGTGGGCTGCATCTGCAGTGCCCACATCGCTGCTCACCCAAAATTGACCCCTTCAATTCCCTGCCAATTACTCTGCAATATCCTGCAATACTCTGCAATGCCAGCTAATACTCTGCAATACCCTGCAATACTCTGAAATACTCTGCAATACCCTCCATTACTCTGCAATACCCGCCAATACTCCTGCAACACCCGCAAATACTCTGCAATACTCTGCAACACCCGCCAATACTCTGCAACACCCGCAAATACTCTGCAACACCCGCCAATACTCTGCAACACCCGCCAATACTCTGCAACACCCGAAATACTCTGCAACACCCGCCAATACTCTGCAACACCCGCAAATACTCTACAAACACCCGCCAATACTCTGCAATACTCTGCAAACACCCGCCAATACTCTGCAACACCGCAAATACTCTGCAACACCCCCTCCCGCCGCCCTCCGTGCTTCTACCGACTCGCCAATACGATCAAAGCCAGAATCTTTTTTATTTTTATTTTTTTCAGGCTTCCCAGCCTAGAGGGTGAGATGTGGGTCTTATTGACTCCATATCTCACTGTAAAGAGGACCTGTCATGCCATATTCCTATTACAAGGGATGTTTACATTACTTGTAATAGGAGTAAAAGTGATCTAAAAATTTATTTTTGGGAAAGAAAATGTGAAACTAAAATAAATAAAGTAAAATGAACAATAAAAAAAAAATTTTTTTTAAAGCGCCCATGCCCCCGTGTGCTCGCATGCAGAAGCGAATGCATACGTAAGTCCCGCCCCCATATGAAAACGGTGTTCAAACCACACATGTGAGGTATCGCTGTGAATGTTAGAGCAGAGAGCAATAATTCTAGCCCTAGACCTCCTCTGTAACTCAAAACATATAACCAGTAAAAAAAAATTTAAAGCGTCACCTATGGGGATTTTTAAGCAGCGACATTTGGCGCCATTCCACGGGCGTGTGCAATTTTGAAGAGTGACATGTTAGGTATCTATTTACTCATCATAACTTCATCTTTCACATTATGCAAAAATTGGGCTAACTTTACTGTCTTTTTTTTTTTTTAAGCACAAAACTGTTTTTTTCCAAAAAAAAGCATTCGAAAAATTGCTGCGCAAATACCGTGCGAGATAAAAAGTTGCAACGACCACCATTGTATTCTCCAGGGTGTTTGCTAAAAAAACATACATAAATGTTTTGGGATTCTATGTAATTTTCTAGCAAATAAAATGATGATTTTTACATGTAGGAGAGAAATGTCAGAATTGTCCTGGGTGCTCCAGAACGTCTGACACTTTGGACCCAATTTGGACATTTTCCCTTAGGGGTGTCCTGACTTTTGTTGCCGAGTGGTTTAGACATTAATGGCTGTGTGTTGAGTTATTTTGGAGGGACAGGAAATTTACACAGTTATACAAGCTGTACACTCACTACTTTACATTGTAGACAAGTGTCATTTCTTCAGTGTTGTCACATGAAAAGAGAGAAGGAATGTCACTGAGGGGTGTACTTACTTTTGTCAGATACTGTGTTAGTATATATATATATATATACACCAGAGGTAGACATTTGGGTTGATCTATGTTTTATATGACTGTATACACAGATATATATATATATATATATAATGTGTGTATTGGTGGTTTTGTTGCCCCCCGTGGCGTGACGCAGTGTCTGTATCTATGGGAAGCCACGTGGTTGGCTCTCCTGGAGAGCTGACAATCTATTATTACCCCCCCTGTGTAAGTCTCTGGAAAGGTTACGGGTTTGCCGTCGGCGTCCACGTGTGTGACTGGCGAGCTCCTGTGGTGTTGCCCCCCACCCCCCCCAATGGGGGTGTTGGGTTTCAGTTGGTATTTTAGTCAGAGGACATGACGCCCCTCCACCAGGGAACAGCTGCACGGGTCCTCCATCCCTCCACTGACAGGCTGTGGGGGGGGGGGGGGTCAGTCAGCTGACACTTCTCTTTATATCTTCTATGGGATCCTAATATTCAGCATGCAGTGCAGCTCTACACTGAACAACCCTTTGGGGGGTATAATGATGTCCACCCCCCCACCCCCCCCCGTCCTCCATCCATGTACCCACCACTCCTTTGGCTGCCCTGGCCGGGGTGATCTCCTTTTTTAACCTTTCCAAACCTTCAATGAAAGGTTGTATCCAGATTTAGACCCCCCTCTCCCGGCTCAGCCCCCCCCTCCGCCCCCTCCCGGGGGGGGGGGGCAACACTACAACACTCTTTATTTTCACACCTCGCAGTCATTGTGGTGCCACGTTCCTCCAGCTGGCAGAGATTCAAGGTACCTCTTCTGCTTCACTCTCCCCACTCCTTCCTCATTCTTCCCTCTGGATCTACAGCGTCAGGGACCCCTCTGTGCCCCCCCCCTTATATACTGCCCCCAAGGGGCCCCCTCAACCTTTACCCCCCTGAATTCTTTGTGTCCTGTGCTCCTCTGTTCACCCCCCCCCCCCCAAGTGTCTTCCTCATCTTTACCCTCCTTTTCTCTCCCACCACCCATGAACCCATAAATAACCCCAATAACTTCTGACCCCCCCCACCCTCTCCATTGACCCACCTGAGCCCCCCCTCCCTCTATATATCAGTGCGTCGCTGCTGCAGGACCTCTTGGAGGGTTCAATATCTTCTCAGCTGTTCTGTCCCATCTTTTGTCACCTTGTCCCCCCCCCCCCCCACCCACCCCGTGTGATGGTTCTCAGCCTGGCAAACCTCTGACCCAGGGCTGAGCCTGGACTTCTATCTCCGGGACGCCCTCCATCTCCTGGATACCTTCTATACCAGGGCTGAGCCTAAACCTCTTGCATCTCCGGGACCCCCTCTATCTCCGGGACCCTCTCTATCTCCGGGACCCCCTCTACCTCCTGGATACCTTCTATCCCAGAGCTGAGCCTGGACTTCTATCTCCGGGACGCCCTCCATCTCCTGGATACCTTCTATACCAGGGCTGAGCCTAAACCTCTTGCATCTCCGGGACCCCCTCTACCTCCGGGACCCCCTCTACCTCCTGGATACCTTCTATCCCAGAGCTGAGCCTGGACTTCTATCTCCGGGACGCCCTCCATCTCCTGGATACCTTCTATACCAGGGCTGAGCCTAAACCTCTTGCATCTCGGGACCCCCTCTACCTCCGGGACCCCCTCTACCTCCTGGATACCTTCTATCCCAGAGCTGAGCCTGGACTTCTATCTCGGGGACCCCCTCTATCTCCGGGACACCCTCCATCTCCTGGATACCTTCTATACCAGGGCTGAGCCTAAACTCCGGGATCCCCTCTATCTCCGGGACACCCTCCATCTCCTGTATACCTTCTATCCCAGGACTGAGCCTAAACTTCTATCTCCTAGATATCTTCTTCCTCCCAGGACCCCCTCTATCTCTTAGTCACCAACTATCTCCTGGACCCCCTTCTATCCCAGGGCTGAGCCTGTATACGTCTATCTCCGGGACACCCTCTACATTAGGGCTGAGCCTGGACTTTTATCTCCTGGACACCCTCGATCTCCGGGACACCTTCTATATAGGGCTGAGACACAACTTCTATCTCTGGGACCCCCTCTATTCAAGGTTTGAGCCTCTACACCTTCTATCTCCCCTACACCTTCTATACACCTTCTACTCCTCTACACCTTCTATTTCCCCTACACCTTCTCTACACCTTCTATACACCTTCTATCTCCCCTACACCTTCTATTTCCCCTACACCTTCTCTACACCTTCTATACACCTTCCATCTCCCCTACTCCTTATATCTCCTCTACACCTTCTATCTCCCCTACACCTTCTATCCTCCCCTACACCTTCTATATACCTTCTATTTCCCCTACACCTCCTATACCTTCTATTTCCCCTACACCTTCTATATACCTTCTATCTCCCCTACACCTTCTATTTCCCCTACACCTTCTCTACACCTTCTATACACCTTCCATCTCCCCTACTCCTTCTATCTCCCCTACACCTTCCATCTCCCTACACCTTCTATCTCCCCTACTCCTTCTATCTCCCCTACTCCTTCTATCTCCCCTACACCTTCTATCTCCCCTACACCTTCTATCTCCCCTACACCTTCTATACACCTTCTATCTCCCCTACACCTTCTATACACCTTCTATCTCCCTACACCTTCTATATACCTTCTATCTCCCCTACACCTTCTATCTCCTCTACACCTTCTATACACCTTCTATCTCCCCTACACCTTCTATACACCTTCTATCTCCCCTACACCTTCTATCTCCCTACACCTTCTATATACCTTCTATTTCCCCTACACCTTCTCTAGACCTTCTATCTCCTCTACACCTTCTATTTCCCCTACACCTTCTCTATACCTTCTATACACCTTCTATCTCCTCTACCCTTCCATCTCCCCTACTCCTTATATCTCCTCTACTCCTTCTATCTCCCCTACACCTTCTATCTCCCCTACACCTTCTATCTCCCCTACTCCTTCTATCTCCCCTACACCTTCTATCTCCCCTACACCTTCTATCTCCCCTACACCCTTCTATCTCCCCTACACCTTCTATACACCTTCCATCTCCCCTACTCCTTATATCTCCTCTACACCTTCCATCTCCCCTACTCCTTCTATCTCCCTACACCTTCCATCTCCCCTACACCTTCTATCTCCCCTACTCCTTCTATCTCCCCTACTCCTTCTATCTCCCCTACACCTTCTATCTCCCCTACACCTTCTATCTCCCCTACACCTTCTATACACCTTCTATCTCCCCTACACCTTCTATACACCTTCTATCTCCCCTACACCTTCTATATACCTTCTATCTCCCCTACACCTTCTATCTCCTCTACACCTTCATACACCTTCTATCTCCCCTAACCTTCTATACACCTTCTATCTCCCCTACACCTTCTATCTCCCCTACACCTTCTATATACCTTCTATTTCCCCTACACCTTCTCTAGACCTTCTATCTCCTCTACACCTTCTATTTCCCCTACACCTTCTCTATACCTTCTATACACCTTCTATCTCCTCTACACCTTCCATCTCCCCTACTCCTTATATCTCCTCTACTCCTTCTATCTCCCCTACACCTTCTATCATCCCTACACCTTCTATCTCCCCTACTCCTTCTATCTCCCCTACACCTTCTATCTCCCCTACACCTTCTATCTCCCCTACACCTTCTATACACCTTCCATCTCCCTACTCCTTATATCTCCCTCTACACCTTCTATCTCCCTACTCCTTCTATCTCCCCTACACCTTCCATCTCCCCTACTCCTTCCATCTCCCTACACCTTCCATCTCCCCTACTCCTTCTATCTCCTCTACACCTTCTATCTCCCCTACTCCTTCTATCTCCCCTACACCTTCCATCTCCCCTACTCCTTATATCTCTTCTACCCCTTCTATACACCTTCTATCTCCCCTACACCTTCCATCTCCCCTACTCCTTATATCTCTTCTACCCCTTCCATCTCCCCTACACCTTCTATCTCCCCTACTCCTTCTATCTCCCCTACTCCTTCTATCTCCCCTACTCCTTCTATCTCCCTACACCTTCTATCTCCCCTACTCCTTCTATCTCCTCTACACCTTTTTATCTCCCCTACTCCTTATATCTCCTCTACTCCTTCCATCTCCTCTACACCTTCTATCTCCCCTACACCTTCTATCTCCCCTACACCTTCTATACACCTCCTATCTCCCCTACACCTTCTATACACCTTCCATCTGCCCTACACCTTCTATCTCCCCTACACCTTCCATACACCTTCTATCTCCTCTACACCTTCTATCTCCTCTACACACCTTCTCTACACCTTCCATCTCCTCTACACCTTCTATCTCCTCTACACCTTCTATCTCCCCTACACCTTCTATCTCCCCTACACCTTCTATCTCCCCTACACCTTCTATCTCCTCTACACCTTCTATCTCCCCTACTCCTTCTATCTCCCCTACTCCTTCTATCTCCTCTACACCTTCTATCTCCCCT